>JZLH01S0202526.1:463-12120 GCA_001188425.1 Eucidaris tribuloides
CTACCGTAACGGATTTTTGCGCCCATGTGTAGGTTGTGGGGATACTACACCGGGAGAGTTTGTACCTAGTACTCTTATTATGGGCATAAGGTTTTTCATGAGACTCACCATTTGTTTCTGCAAGTAAGAGGGATAACGGATTTAAGTGTGCGTTTTTGGATGATGTTGTAGGGGGATGTGGAAATCGCGATTTTTAAAATTTCGCGCCATTTGGTCTGTATCGACCGCTGACGATGTGTAGGAGAAAACATATGTGGTTGCATGTATGGGTACACACATTGGTTTATTTAGGCGTAAGGGGAAAATGGTGTCCGTAGGGGAAATACGCATGCGGGCTGTGAAGGTGGGAATTAAAATTTTGAGTGGCACGCCCTGATAGCAATTGCCATATTGCGTGGTTTACAAGAGGTCAGCCGATACTAGTGTGCTTTTGTCGTGACGACTCGTTTATGACGTAGATTTACGTCAATATAATGAATCCGAAATAATCGCAAGCAAGTTGTACGAGCAATCGTAGGAATTCGGTGTTGGCATGCCAAAAACCTACTGCGAATTGCAAGTCGGATCGGAAGCGCCGCACACATCCCGACTCGACTAACTCGTCGAATCGAAATCGGGTCGAAATCGGATCACATAGTGTGCGGAGGCCTTAAGGCCACCGCACACAACACGACTTTTGTCGTACGACTGCACCGACTTGAAATAAAAAAAAAACAAAGCTTATATTTCGTTCACGCCGATTTATTTCCGGGATTTATTTCAGATGCAAATCGGTAAGTCGTGCGACGGAAAATCATATATTATGTGTGTGGTGGCCTTTAGTCGTGAGTGCGCGCGCCGCTTATTACAATGTGTTTCAATTATTTTGTCCAAAATGTACGTTATTTTCATCAAATAAACAGAAATTGAAGAGAGTGCTGATATACCAGGGAGATGGGGCTGTCTGTATAGATTTCAGTGGTAAATGTTCTAGTGTTATGGCATAAATTTGTCGCCTCCTCGCCTGCGACATTATTTGTGACGGTGGCGATACGTGTACGTATCATGCCGCGGTGCCGTCAGGTTCAGTTGCATAAATCGGCACCGTGAAATTGATGTCCACGTGCAATTATAAATACTAGTGACGCCCTTGCTTAGTCCAAGTTTTTTTGCTTCCCTGGCAACATTTTGTGCCATGAAAACTAAACCTATCGGCAAATTGTCGCCACCGTCAAAAATTGTCGTCATGGCGCTGAACCCCTGCTGAATAGCCTATGTGTGCAAGGAATAGGCCTACGAGTTCGAGCTCGCCAAGTAAATCGTTGGTGTGTGTGTCTGCGTGTATATGCCCTATGTGTGTTTGTGTGTGTGACTGTGTGTGAGTCTCTGTGTACACGAGACGGTACTGTGTGGGGGCTTCTAAACTTCTACACATGTGCAGAATTTGACACTTCACAGAAACAACAGTCACAGACAAACATAGACCTACACAGCCTCACAGGCACATATGACATTATGTAGACACAAACAGACAAGACAGATACATATATTAAAGAAACAAAAAGGGATGAAATATCAAAAAAATAAAAAGAAAAGAAGAATGAAATGAAGATTGTATATTCTATGCATATCAACACATTATTAAGTACATGTATTGCAATAAAATTGATTCCATTCATTCCACTTCCATCCAGTTGTTTTTTCTTTCCACTTATTCCTTCCATCCATCCATCCATCCTTCCAATCCTTCCTTCCTTCCGCCCATCAAGCAATTTATTCATCCATTCACTCATTCCATCACTTCTTTCCTTCATTCCATTCATTCATTTTCTTCCATCATCCATCCATTCCTTCCTTATATCTCCATCCATTTATTCATCCATTCACTCATTCATTCATCCATCATTCATTCCATTAATTTTCTTCCATCCATTCCTTCCTTCTATCGACATCAACTCATTCTCATCCATTCAATATTCATCCATTCGTTACATTGAAAGTTAATTCCTGAGACTGCATGTAAAATTCACAAATCAAAAAGTCTTGAAAAGAACTATTTTCCATGGCATACGGCCTATATCTGTGTGATCGGACACCGACATTTTATATGAGATGAAAGACAACATGGCGTAAGTCACTAAACTTTCTCTCATTTTGTATATTTTGTTTCCCCAATGAATTTGGAATATATTTAGTTATTACACTACAGGATTTGTTTTGTTAATTAAATCCAGTATTATAGGCAAACGTGGAAAGTTATGTGTTTATGTTCATTGAGACAACGTTGTTAGAAACTTGATAGTATTGCACTGTTGGGCCCGTATTGTCGTAAGTGCATAGACCACTACTTCAGTAGGTGTACGACCAACCACTGTAAACACGTTTTCAACAGTTACAAACATTGCTTTTTTATTATTTTCATTTGGTCTATATTTAAAACTCCTTATATTAGCCATGTAATAACATATCAAAAACATTCTACTTAATAAAAGAATAGATTGTTCTTAGTAAACAAATATCCAAAAACTGTCACGACTATGTATGTTCGTACTCCGCCTCACAGTATCACGGTCACGTCACGTGACAACACGAATAGCATGTACAAAATATTCTTATTCAAGCTGTTTTCATTAACTTACATCGTCCGTTTCGTTACTCCATATAAATAGCGCCATCATCAGTATCCATAAAAATAATATCGACTTGATCAAGACTATTACATATTTTGAGGTCACTGAAAACACACATTGAGGTCAACGTAGGTGGTGCCCGACTTTCGTTTCCTACAAAATTGATCAATCACCGATCTGGAAAGCGCGACTTTACAAGATTGCATCGGAACTTCTTCAAAAATCACCGTTGGACCCATTTTCACCAAGAAAAAATCATATGGAATGGTAAGTCCTTTATTTCTACTGATTTAATGCAATTTCATTCATAATCTAACAAATAATTTTCGAAATATTGGAATTTGTATTGCACGTACGATGTACAACTGACTATCGTTTAGCAGTCATGGCAGAAGATGGACCACCATTTACTTTGCACAGGCAGCTATGGAGCTATCCCCTTGTGTGGTTGATACCAATGCTTGAACTAGCGCGCACGGCACGCGCGCACGGCATGAGCGCCCGTCAATCAAGCAAAAGTAGCCAGAAGGTTGTCCACCAAGATTTCACAGGCGAATTATCGGTAAAATGAAATTCAAATTTAAAATTCAAATTCAAACTTTTGAAAGGCCGTTTTCCATTGAAATGTAATAAATTACAGCTTTTGTACAGGAAATAAACGTTTCACTTCACAAAATTCAGGACTTGCAACAAACTGCAGCCCAAACCACTGCTACCGCAAGCGATCGTAAAGGCAACGGTTTTCACTATGGGTCGCTCCCAAGCGTGGATTGGTTGCATAAAAAATGAGTTCCTAATTTCCCTAAATCTGTGCACTTACATAGATAGATCTATCTAGTGATGATTTACAAGAGTGCAATGAAGACAATTTGAATTTTGAGAACTAGACCATAAACGCCGATATTTTTCGAAAAGTGTCAGTGACAAATCATGCATGTAAATGATGTTTTCGTTTATACTGTTCGATTAAATGATGATCAAATGTGAATTTTGGTGTGCTGACCATATAATACTAAAAATGCCTTACAAGTGACAACCTGTGAAGTTCCTCCAGTTTCTTTCCTGTTCTCTTCTTTCATTGCTTGCAATTGAACCACCTGTTTACTTCCCATGTTGATGTAATCTCTTTGAATAATTCAGACACAAAAGAATGATTGAATTAAATGAGTTTGTAGTGAATTAATTTCTCACCAACTTCATTTAACAATATCAACAATAACTTTGAATATAGATCTAATGTTACTAGATTATATATTACAAGTGTGCATAATATTTGTGTAAAATAAACAAGTATAAAGTCACAAACCTTATTTACACATAAGTTAATTGTTAAAAAAAACGTTTCTGTTGATAAAATGTCCATTCACATCACCGAACCTAACTGTAAACTTCATAAATCTGAATTGTTATAATTGGAATTTGGCTGATAGTATGAAAAAGGGAAGAGCTGCTTTATAATTTATATTCTTTCCATTTAATTTTGAACAACAACAAAACCAGATTTAGAAACAAAAAAATCCACAAAAAATAGTAACAAAATTGTGAAACAATCAAAGAATTTAAGAATTTGCGATCATGATGAAAATCAAGTACTGCAGTAAAACCCTTTAACATAACTACTGCTACTATACCTCCATTAACTGTAAAACACTTTCACAAAGAGGAGCTGATGGCCTTTTTACTCACATGAAACTTTTGCGAATTGCTGACCAAGTCTTGTATTGCAGTCAAAAAGTTGTGTACATGTACACACAAGCTTTGGCATGCATTTTACTTGAAATCACAAATCTCAACTTCTTGCAGAATTCACGAAAGTTAAATGCTCACGAAGACTTCTGGTTGAATGCATCATAGTTGTCGCCAGAGTGATTTTAGAACCGGGTAAAAAGTGATTGCAAAGCGTAGCGAGCGAAGCGAGCTCAACTATTGCCCCTCACGGCCGGGGGTCCTGGGGCTTTATTCAGTGGGGGTAAGAAATTTGTGCTGGGCGGCAAGGCTGAAATTTACCGTGAGTACCGGATGGAGATTTGAGAGCAGGGTAGCTCCGCCCGGCGCCGCCCAGTGTGTTGACACACTGGAATGCATGTACACTCACATTCCATTTCTTGCTGTATCAATGCATGTGTGAGTAGGCCATATCATACATGTGTATTGTCTTGTACGTGTACTATACATCTTGCAGAATTGTGAAATTACAAAATGTATTACCTCAAGAAAAATATCCCTTGTGTATCATCCATGATCCTACCCAGTTACTGGGTAACTGGCACCTTAACAATTTGGCCTCCGTTAAAGAATGTTAACAACAGCATCAACTGCAGTAATCATCATATTTAGTACATGTACCAGTATATGTTCTTATACTCAGCTGTATTCACAAACTTTAACATTCTTGAGTAACAAACCACTGTCCATGACTAACAAACTACTGTCTCGTGTCCACCACAGCACTACAGTCAAATTATGGGCAATTCCACAAGGTATCAGCAATGACATTTCAGAGGAAAAAATAACTTGTTTTGGTACTTACAACCACAATATGCTGTACGAGAACCAATCATTTCTACACATCCTAGTACCATTTGGTACATGTACAGTATGAGACATATTAAAACATACATGTGTGATGGTAAACAAATAGTTAATTGTACTTTTGCACAATTTTAACATTATTTTTTAGTATAGTTTCCTTTATTTTAGTGACAAAAAATGGTATGAGCAAGAGCACCCAACTTAGTCTTTCATTACACAAGATAACAAGCTTTAATTTTGATTGGCATCAGAAATCAATACCGGTACATGTATTTTGCTTCTGCTCAGGAACTGTTTAATCCTTTTTAAGATAAAATGTTGACCCACCAATTGATCTTTTTCATGTGGAATTGCCCAATCAGGGTGTACATTTGACATATTCATGCATATGGGATTATAGCATTTATTTATATTACATGTAGATCCCTTTATATTCTGTGTAATAACATAGTCACCAGTGGCAGATCCAGGGGGCTGAATTGGCTGTGTCCCCCTTTTCTTAGCTCCCCCCCCCCCATGGTTGAAAATGACTTTTTTGGCTTTGTCAGCCCAAAAGGCCTGTAAGATTCTGCCCCAACCCCAGCCTCTCCTGTTGGAAAATCCTAGATCTGCCACTGGTGATAGTTTACTCAAGACATTTGCACTCTAATACTTTGGGAAAATTTGATAACCCAAGTGTCAAATACATGTTTTCAATCATATTCAAATGGATATGGATTTTACTAGACACTGCCATTAGACACTAGGATATTAGGCACTTTCATAACATATTCAAACCATTATGGATATTTCTTCCAGGAGGACCAAGTGATGAACCACCAGCCAAGTCAATCTTTGAATACGAGTGCACCAAATGTCAGGCTCAGGCAAGGGAACAAGGAGGGGACTTGTCAGGTTAGGGTAGGCTCATAATTGTTAAAGTTAAATGTTATAATCAGACAAGAACAACTCATATATACAGTCAGTTTACGTTTGTTTCCAGGGAGCTTAGCAGATACAACTACAACATGAATTGGTACATTAAATACATTGAAATGTCATTTTTCTTGACCAAGCTCTTTACAAAGACAAATCTTCACCATAAAAGTGATGTTGCATTGTCCCACTCAGTGTACCGCAAATATTATACAATTGTTGTCTCTGTGAGGGTGTTACATAGCATCTTGTCACAAAATCTACAAACTGGGTGATAGAACCTGATATTTCATCTTTAATCCAGATTTTCTACAATCCAGATCACAGATTTTAATCTCAGTTAAGGTTGACAGAGTAAAGAAGAAGGTAATCCCATTTATTTCATTGTTAAAGCCACCAGAAATATTGTTTAGCTTGACTGAACATTTTCAAGATACAAGCTTTTTCCACTTAAGTGTCACCATCAATGGGCAGGTACACAGAGTAGGCCCACATTGAGTACCAGTATACAGTTCAATTCCAAGACCACAAACTACTCCCCAGAGGAAAAACAAATATCTGCTGATGGTACAGATTTCAGCAATCAGCCAGAATCAAATTGGGACAAACATCTCACAGATATTGAACATTGTTTCAGTTCAGGGGCTAATCCAGAAAAAAAATCAAGGGGGTTTACCATGCAGTGAGCTGGTGGTGAAAGTTCATCATGAGACATGATGGGTTGGGAGGTCTGGCTGATTTTGTTATGTGAGAAAAACAAATTGCTCCCACATTCCGAAATAGGAGCAACAGGAAGCTAAATCTGTCACTGCGGTTAATAGGTCTCAACACCAATGAAATAAATAACTAGCGTGCTGAAAATATTCTTTACAGGCACTATGTCAAAAAAAGCGACAGATACTTTTAGCTTTGTCTTCATTACATGTAGGTATCTCATACAGTATACATGTAAATCTACAAAGTATCTTGCAGTGACAACAGCGTTATGCACTTCATGCTTGGCTATTCTGTTTATTAATTCACTAAATGAATCATCCACTCTTGGTGAGCGTATATGTGTGCCTATTAACCTCCTGGAGTTAGTGCAAACATGCTCACCTCAAGAGAGTAAATTGGAACAAACTTTATGATTTGCATCATTTTGTACATGTACGTGGTACTTACATGTATTCCGTGAATTTGGGCAAATAGAGATTAGTTTTTCTGAAATAGATTCTACAATGTGTGAAATTAAAGCTAGTTTAGATTTTTAGCTCACCCCACCTGAGCCGAAGGCTCAAGTGAGCTATTGCGATCGCTTTTTGTCCGTTGTCCATCGTTTGTCCTGCGTAAACGTTTACACATTTTCATCTTCTTCTTTAACCCATTGGAGACTAAGTATGAGTTAAAGGCAAGGTTCACCCTGACGTCAAGTTGGTTGTAATAAAAGCAGAAAAATGAGAGAAACATTTAAATGAAAGTTTGGCGAAAATCCACCAAAGAATAACAGAGTTATGAAGTTTCAAAGTTTCAATTTTGTGACGTCATATGCGAGCAGCTCCCCATATGTCATATAATATAAATTCCCTAAAGTGTCATTTTTTTAAATGGTTCTTGATAACTGAATGTTTTTTTTTCATAGAAGCCTGTATGAAATAATGTTTCTGATAATATATTAAATGCACAGGTAAAATAATTTTCTAATTTCTGAGAAAATGGCACTTTATGGAATTTATATCACATGACATATGGGGAGCTGCTCGCATGTGACGTCACAAATTTAAAACTTTGAAATTCCATAACTCTGTTATTCTTTGATGGATTTTCATCAAACCTAAGTTAATATGTTCCTCTCATTGTTCTGCTTTTATTAAAACCAACTTGACGTCAAGGTGAACCTTGCCTTTAACTTGTGTTGGGGTCTATGGAAAATGTGTGTTATAGTGAAATATCATCTCCATTGGGTTAAAACGCATGATTGGATTTTATCCCAAACTTGGTAGAAATGATCCTTAGGGCATGGGGATTCAAGGGTGCTCAAATGGTACTCTGCCCCCCCCCCCAAGTAGGTTATTTTTAAACATCTTCTCTAGATCCAGAAATAGTTTAGCTAAGTCACTATTGTGTGTAGATACCTCTATATGTGGTAAATTATTGTTCCACATGACAATGCCCAGGGTGGCCCTGTTTGGCCCCCTGAGGGGAGCAACATGTTGGGGGAAGGGCCCTATTGGAATAATTTACATGATTTTCTGTAAAGCACATCAATGGACTTAGTACAAACTTGGTGGGAATGATCCTTAGGGGAAGGGGATAGAGGGTTCTTGAAAGGGCACACACGCTAAATGCCATTCATATATGGGGATTTTAATGTTAAATTTGGGTAAAAGGTGATATGAGTAGGTCAAAGGTCAAATGTTTGATATAATGGATGTCAGCATTTAACTTAACGTACAAAATCAGCTATATGGCAATGGGATGCAAAGTTTTTCATGCAGTTCTTGTGGCTCCTTTCGTGCTTATAGATATCAGGCTTTAAGGGCCCAAACTATGTGTTTTCTGTATGGGCACCACAGAGAGTTTGTGAGACTTCAGGTGAGCATTGTGCCCCCTGGGGCTCTTGTTTGTTAATCTGGACATTTTCATCTACAATGTATCTTTCATAAAGCATAGTTTGTCAAACTACACATCAAAAAACCTTCTAGTATGTACAACATACCAGTTGACCAAACAAATTGTTTAGAATGATATAGTATGATTTCTAATGATCAGTGACTTAAAAGATATCATTATGTGCATTACCTACATGTATGGCAATACTGTTCGGTGCCTGACCCCCGACCCCCCCCCCCCCCCACCACTTAATTTCACAGCAATGGAAACTTCAAGAGTGTGTTTTCTGGGATTTAATCATCAGTCGATATACCAGTACATGCAGGTCTATGTAGATGCAATACCTACTCCATTCAACTTTGAGTAATATGTACATGTATATCTTACATTTCAGTATCCAGATGATCCAGGCATGCATAATGCACCCATCCCAACCACAAGAGGCAACATGGAGTTACCGTCACTGTATGGCAAGAGAACAGAATCCACATTTGTAGAGCGTGTCAGCAACAGTTTCACCGGGTCTTTACTGGGTCTTGGACTTGTGGTTATGGGACTCTTTATCATAGTGCTGAATGAGGTAAGAGCTTGTACTCTGCCTGTGATGTAATACATTTGTATGATTTCTTGTATCTGTGTCAGGATTGGAGTGAAATCAAGAAATTTAAATAATTGATTTCAATAAAAAACTAGACTAAGGCTATTTCAGTCTAGGCTCAAGTGAAATAAGTGTTATCCCAAAATGAAAGTGTCTTCTATGGGTTAAGATACATGTAAATGTGTAACATGTAAATGTCGAGGTGATCCAACATTTGCTCCGATGACAATATCTCAGAAGACAAAGCGTTAGGGTTCAGGTTGCCATTGGGTTTCCAGTTGAGAATGTGGTTGGGGTTAGGGTTAGGGTTCGGGTTTAGGGTTAGGGTTGAGTTCAGGGTTAGTGCTTGAAACAATCATGGGGGCAATTGTCATTGGAGCAAATGTCGGACATTCAAATGTCGAACATACACATGACGGTTCCACATCAAAATGACTGCCAACCTGTCTCCACCTCAGCACTTTTTAGGCTGATGGCGCACCGGCTCGCCCATGTGTAATATCAATACTGATGGTGCACTGGTGCGCTGAGAACACAGTCAGATTCATACCTCATTATTCCAAGGCTAATTTTCATTGAAATGTCTGTAGATTATTTATTTTTTTTATTAAAGAATGAAAACACATTGAACCAACAAAATGAGTTAAAATGTCATAATATTTCTACAACATTTTAACGTCTAGAGAAAAATTATACATTTTGAAAGGTTATACTCTTAACTACTGAACAATCCAGTTTCTGGTTAACCACCTGGGGCCTGTTGCATAAAACTTTAACCACAGAAAAACTCCGGTTAGTTTAACCGGAGTTTTATTCCTATGAGAAAATGCATGGTAAAATCATGTTGACCAGAGTTTTCACAGTAAACCAGAGAGATTTATGCTGTAAAAGTTTCATGCAAAGGGTCCCTGTATTCAGCCCCACAACTGAGGTGTTATTGGTTACATGTACATTTGTAGTTTACTTTGAGTGTTTGCTACACAGGTTTAACCATATTCCACAAATTTCTGTCCTTGCGTATTGTACATTACAGGGCATGGCAGCACATGTATCTTGGAAACTGGAGGAAAGCCTGCGAAATATAATACCACTGGAAAACAGTCAAGTCATCTTTACAGAAAATAACAATAAACTGGTACATGTCACAGGAAAACTAAGAACTACTGAGGTGAGGAATGCTTTGTAATTGATTAATCTTAAAATGCTGTAGAGGCACTATCTAACAATGTTTCCAATTGAAGTAAAACATCTAATTAATCTGAGCTGCATGGCCCTACATGCTATTTATGTCTCTATAGAAATGAAGCCCTGAAAATATATTGCACTTCAAAACCATCATTAAGCCCTAGGATATGACAGGCTTGTTCAGAAGCCCAGTACATTTCACACTCAGGGACATTGGGCTTCCATAGATTAACCACAGGAAATGATAATCTTTTCAGCCCAGCTTATGATAAATGCTAAACATATATTGCTTACAAATTGCCCTATAAAGTACACGTTTCCACCAGTATTGATGAAGACATTAAATTTAATATGTGATTTTTGTTATGAAAACCTTAAATTCATAAGTGTATATTGCCTTCATGGTTAACCAAGGAAAAATCCCATTCTTCTCTCATTGTACAATATTGTCAAATAAATAGCCCAAGAGGTTGAAGCCAGTTTTGGTTGATCTGACAAATTTGTCATGAAACTTGTATGAAGTATGAAACTGCCATACCAGACATCAAAAAACAATATCAAACCTACTAAAATTTGTTGAGAATGATGAATTGTGATTTTTGTTTTAATGATCAACAGTTGAGTGGTTGTCACTATTATCATAAAAATTGCCTTTGGCTAAATCTTGAAAAGTGGGGGGGGGGGTAGGGAGGGGGAGGGGTGTAATCCTGAATCCCAACATTTTCATTTTCTGTTTAATTTCATCACTGATCATGGGATTTTGAGGACATATAAAGATGATATACGGTGGACGTATCTGAAAAACACAAAAAAGAAATTTATTTTCCACTTTTAACTGAAACTGTACCCTGCCATTGATATTTCTGTTATGTCAACAGCCATTAGTAGATTCCCAGTTTGGAGTCTCGGTCCATGCAGTCAAGCTACGTCGCTATGTTCAGATGTACCAATGGGTAGAACACAGGAGAATGAGTGAAAACTCAGATGAAGAAGGAGTGCAATATATTTATAGTAAGTAGTACCGTATTTGCCGGTGTATAAACCGCACCCCCGACTTTCGGCCTCGCCAAAAAAAGGAAAAAAAGAAAAGAAAATTAACAGCGAGATTTTTTTGTAAAATGGTGGGGTCGCAATATCACTATGAGTAGCGTTAATATTTAATTCCGTATTATGGTCAAAACGATGGTCGGGGGTTCGTTTCTTACCCGTCAGACATGAGTCCCGCT
>JZLH01S0202548.1:0-20860 GCA_001188425.1 Eucidaris tribuloides
CACACACACACACACACACACACACACACACACACACACACACACACACACACACACACACACACACACACACACACACACACACACACACACACACACACACACACACACACACACACAGAACAACACACACACACACACACACACAGAAACAAACACACACACACACACAAATTCAATAATTTTACAATATTATATGGAAAGGGGGAAACACTGACTTTAAATTTCATGGTTACCATGGTTACTGTGGTAATGGGAAAAATCTGCTAAACTATTGTCGATCAGCCAAATATTTTGTCAATCGTTCAAAAAAGCATTCTCCCGTCATCCCAGACATCAGAAAACAACATCAAATTTATTGAGAATTATTTATAATGACAAATTATGTAAAATGTCCGGGTGCCCCTCGACATTTTGCATTATGAGTAATTTCTAAAAATGGTACCTTTTCAGAGCGAGCAATTTCAGAGCACTGATAGATCATATAGGTGTATATGAAAAAAAAAACATAATTACAAAGAATTTCATTTAAAACTTTATCCTGGCTACCGAATTAATGAGGAAGGAAAAACGAAAACGAAAACTCGAACAAAACTGAAAATG
The DNA here is from genome assembly GCA_001188425.1 of Eucidaris tribuloides. Classification (NCBI taxonomy): domain Eukaryota; kingdom Metazoa; phylum Echinodermata; class Echinoidea; order Cidaroida; family Cidaridae; genus Eucidaris; species Eucidaris tribuloides. The sequence continues at coordinate 604 of JZLH01S0202548.1, forward strand.
TACACTGACAGGGTCCCACTTTGAGGCGTATGAAGACCACTCCCTAAAAAGTTTTCTCTTATATGGGATATCTCTGATGTTGCCGCGGCTTGCTGCCATTGATATTTTACCACATCAAAATACGAGGCCACCGTGTACCACGTTTAACCCATTAGAGACGATTTGATTTCACTATAACACACATTTTCCATAGACCCCTACACGAGTTTACTCGTTCTTAGTCTCTAACGGGTTAATGTCCATCATTCTCGATAATTTCTGTCATATTTTACAGTTAGCTTCGTCACAGATGACGAATTGAGTCGAATAGCCGCATACGTGTCGAAATTCCCGAAGAAAACTGAAAAACTGATGAAGCTGCTGGAAGTCAAGTCCAATCAGGAGTCACCGGTAAAAAGCAAAAATGCATTATATGACAAGTTATTTGAATGGAGGAAATCTAAAGTTTCAAACCGTCCCAGTGAAAATCATCCAGAGGTCCTCGGGAACATTACATTGCAAGGTAAAATAAAACAAAACTATCATATCAACTGCGAATCTGTACCTTCCTTATTACAGAAAAAAGTCCCGGGATTCTAAAATCACTGTTGTCAGCCAGTCATGACTATGCCAAAAGGACAGAGTATGTAAGGGGAGATGGAAAGAGAGTGACAATGGGTGTGGGGAACCATTTATATCTGCTTTTACTTGTACAAATCGTTTCAGAACTACTATAACTGGATTTCTTTTTTTGTAATTGCAGCTTTACGTAAACCCTTATCAAAAAAGTCTGCGATATGTAATCCGCTATGTCATAAGTTGCTCTGATGAGGTCTTAATTTGAAATCCTCATTTCATTTGTTTAAAAGTGTAAAAATCTAAAAGGAACCAGTTTTGCCATGTCCATTCCCCCACAGAATTTATTTCTTGCTATATGTGATAATTTATTAAAAACTTTTTTTTAGCTGTTTACAATGTCAGCTTAATAAAATAGTAGAGCATGTTCTACACCGTTTCACGAAGTGTTCAATCACAGATATAGCAAAATAACATTTGCCTAGTTCCTGAGTTCTACCAAGTTTCAACATTAAACAAGTATCAATCCATATGTTTTGTATAAATGTTTATTGAAAATGATTTTCTTCTTGTTGTATTTTACAAGATCAAAGAGATACTCATCGAGAAGAATTGCGTAAACATCTCAAGGATATTGGACTGCAAGGTAAATTACACATACAAATCAAGTCAACTGTGAACCTGTACCTTCCTAATCACAGAAAAAAGTCCGGATGTCTGAATTCGCTGTTGCCAGGCAATCATGGCTATGTCTAAAGGACGGAGTAAGGAGATATCGACAGAGATTGAAAGATGGGTGCGGGGAACCATTTATACTTGCTTTTAATTGTAGAAAACTTTTCAGAACTACCATGACTGGATTGTTTTTGTAATTGCAGCTTCACTAGAATGCTCAATTTAACAATGTTTCTAGTTAAAAATGGTCGGTGGTAGGTAATCCTCCATGCCATAATTATTTTTGATCAAAGGTCGAAATTTGAAGTCCTGGAGCAATACTGCACTGTTATCCATTTAAAAGAGTAAAGATCCATAAGGAACAAATTTTTGCCATGTCCATTCCGCCTGTAGAATGCTACGATACAATTAAGAGTTAGCATGATATTCATGAGTAGTAGTATTTATTCATACATATCTTGCCAGCGGCAGCATATTTTTTCCTGTTCTGGAATGTTTGAGTATGAAACTGTGAACCTGGGCCCTGTTGCATAAAAGTTGACATCCTATCAACTTGCTATTCTACTGCAATTTTTTGTAAAAATCCAAGGCTCTCATTAGCTGTGAAGCACGGTTGCCATGGTTGTTGACAGTAGAATGGCAAGTTAATATGATGTTAACTTTTATGAAACGTGGCCCTGGTCAATCTCTATGTATATAGGTATTCCTATCTCGATATTTCAATAAAGCCATGATGAAACGACAACTTACACTACTACTAGTACTCCCACTACTGGTAATACTACTACTGCTAATATACTACTACTACTGACTAAGCCATAACCGCGTACGCAGGGGGGGGGGGGGTGTTTGGGGTGTTCAAACACCCCCCTTTTGCCGAAGGGGGGTGTTAAACACCCTAAAACACCCCTTTTTACCGAAATCACCCCTTTTTTCACGATGTCACCCCCGTTTTTCTTAAAAAGTGGGGTGTCTGAAAATGAGAAATAAATGATTTTGTAGTAGATTTTGAAGAAAAAAGTTTCATAACACCCCCCCCCTCCGGTGATTGAGTTTGTCGGTTACTTGCGTGACTGGGAAAAATATTAGGACTTGGATTTGTAATAAAAAATTTGCGTCATTGCCCCCCCCCCCCCCCCCCCCGCACTATTGGTGTTTTCGGCGACTGGCGTGCGCGGATAATTTTGGACCTTGGATTTGGGAAAAAAAATTTCGTCACTACGCCCCCCCCCCCCCCCCCCACTATTCGTGTTTTCGGCGACTGGCGTGACCGGGAAAAATTTTGAACCTTGGATTTCGGAAAAAAAAATTTTTTTCGTCACTACCCCCCCCCCCCACCCCCCCCCCCCCACTATTCGTGTTTTGCGGCGATGGCGTGACGCGGGAAAATGTAGAACCTAGGTTTTGGCCGCGGAAAAACACCCCCCTTGGAAAAATCCTGCGTACGCCTATGACTACTACTACTACTACTACTACTACTACTACTACTACTACAACTACTACTACTACCACATGTACTACTATACAATACAGTTTACGTCTAGTGCTGCTACCGCTACTAATATAAACATGATCAATGGGTGTTGTGTAACGTCTCTTACATAAATACCACATGTAATGTGCGAATGACATAACAAACATCAATAACAGCACATTGTTTCAAATCTATTCTTAGCTCTACTTCCTGAAGAGAAGGAAAGAAATATGTACGAAGTGGAACTTGTCGACATTGCGTTTCGTGTTTTTATGGATGACGTGTATCCTGTCGCAAAGGCTCTTCGACTCGATGGGGGTCAACTCGCAGAGTACAGACAAGAATTTAAAGGGGAGAACCTTGAAAAAGGTACTAACGCACTTGTGAAGAAATTGTGTGAAAAAGAGAAAGGGATAGTCAAAAACACAAGGAAGGAACTGTGTCGTCTCCTCCGAGAAGCAGGCTACATCGACATTGCAAAATTGACCCTGTTCGGTAAGTATCCACTACATGTAAAATACAAATTGTAATAATTTTACAATAACGTACGGGAACTCGGTTGCTAAACACAACAAAAAAAGTAACTACCCCCTTTTTCAAACCACCACAACTTTTAAACAAAACAAGTTTGTGCAAAATAATTTGGCAGGAGTATTTCTATACTCATTGGCTAACATCTGTGAGAAAATGTGATTGATCCGTCAAGCCATGCATGAGTGAGCATGCATTAAAGACAAAAATGTCACTTTTCAAAAGTCGCAGGAGCATCTCTTATGCCACAATAATGGTAGATAATGGTAGATTTTTTTGCTTTGTTCATAAAGTGTGCTCACCCAACCATGACATGGTTACAACCTCTTATGTTCGTAAAACATGTAAAGATACATTTTGCTGAAAAATACAGGATTTCAATTTTTTTCAATTGAAAAAGATGGATATTTTTAAATTGAGCTCACTGAAGCCTAAAATAGGTGAAAAGTGCCAAAAAGGGGTAAGGGGGTCAAATGACAGATGATTAACAATAAATAACCCTTAATCATTCAACGAATACAAAATTTGTCAAAATCCTGCATAAAAAATCCCTCAAAATGACGCTGGTGACTTTTGCAAAGTGACATTTTTGCCTTTAGTATGTGCTCACTCATGCATGACTTGACGGATCAATTACATTTTCACACAGAAGTTAGTCAATCAGTGCAGGAACACCTTTGCTAAATTATTTTGCTCAAAACCATTTCTTTAAAAAATTATGGTATTTTGAAAAGGTGGTTAGTTACTTTTTTGTTGTGTTTATTTAATGACAGTATTGTACAGATTTTATTGTATATTTAGCCTATATGTCAGCATTATATTTCAAACTGTAATAAAAGTACAATAATTTGCTGATAACATCTGATTTTATTGCAGATTTTTTTTAAACATTATACATTAATTGTTTCTAGATATAGATATCTGTGAAAATCCGTAGCAAGTTCCACTAAAATCAATTTAGTAACTTCATAGAAATATTTGTAGTTGTAAAAGCATTAACATATTCAAATACTTCACGTCATATGAGAAAGGAACATATTTTGCAACGGAAAACTTAATACTTCATTGAAACTGGCTACGAGAAGAAAATAACGTGATAAGATTGAGATTTCATTCCGTTTATGGAATTTTTGTCTACATTTGAGATTAAAAAAGCTTTAGATTAACTTATAATTGCCTTATTGCCATGACTAAAAGGATGAAATTATATGTAATGTAAGTATGGTAATGATATATTTAGTCTTTCATTTCTTTGGATCCTTAATTTTTAAATTTTGATTTCAGTCTTGTATTCAATATCGAATCGATGCAAATCTTTCCAAAATGATATAATTGGGGAGGCGTCATGGCTCAGTGGATAAGACTTCGGTTTCTCGACCTAGAGGTTCGTGGTTTGAATCCACGCCGGGCCATGGCGGTTGTGTCCTTGGGTAAGGCACTTTATCAACATTGCCCCGTCCCTCGGTTAGAACATAAAGCCGGAGGTCCCGTGTTGAGACAGAAACATCTCGGCACATAAAAGAACCCACACACTTCATCGAAAAGAGAAGGGTGAAAACTTGGTGTTGTTGTCACATACCCCCAAACAACACGGGACTAGATGCCTGTGGGTAACAAGCAATATTAACAAAGCAATTTTTATAATAAATAATAATTCATATTACACGTACGGTGATTACAATTATTTTTATGCCTCCGCACCGAAGTTGCCGGAGGCGTCATGTTTTCGGGTTGTCCGTCGGTCCGTTACAGGTTGTCGATACATGTACCACGATTTGACTTTGATGAAGCAATGACCAAGTATGGAATATTGGGCAACAATGGAGTGATTAGATTTTGGAGTTAAAAGGTCAGAGGTCAAAGGTCACCCAGCCTAATATATGTCTCATTTGGGCTCGTTACCACAACTTGAGAACGGCTAGTCGGATTTTGATGTAACCGGGGTGAAGTATTATTATAAGGCACGAATGAACTGATTAGATTTTGGAGTCAAAGGTCAAAGGTCACCGGGACAAAACTATACCTGGTTTGGAATCAGTACTGTGATAACTTAAGAGCAGCAGGTTGAATTTTGATGTAACTTGGGTAAAGTATGTATTATAAGGCACCAATGAACTAATTAGATTTTGGAGCTGAAAGGTCAGAGGTCAAAGGTCGGAAATTGAGCTCATTGTCACGATATTTTGAGAAATGCTCATCAGATTTTACTGTAACTTGGGACAAATAAGTTGTGTTCGGCCCTGATTAACTAATTAGATTTCGGAGCTCAAAGATTACAAGGGCTTATTCATCTCATTGGTCTTGCTACCATGGTAACTTGAAGCTCTTCAAATGACATGAATTGGATGGAAGCGTGGAAGATATATGATTATTCAACCAAACACTTTAACTGTGAGGATACACATAATGTATTTATTTCACAAAGTGCTTTTAGATAATACAAAATTAGTTCGCGAGAATTCTTAGTAAGGACACTTCATTGAAGTCACTGGGGTGTTTTGACGGCAACGCACATCTCCGGATTAAGTGTACACACACACACACACACACACAACTACACACACACACACACACACACGCACACGTGCACACTCGCACACAAGCACACAAGCACACACACACGCACACACACATTAACGTTCAAAAATAGAGCCCAGTGGATCAGATTTGGTAGGTTTTATAATTTAACATATTTACATTTAACTTATCAAAGTTTTGTACCACTATCTACGCAACGAAGTTGAGCGACGGTAGATTTGGTATGCCCAAAAGTGTAAAATAAGTATTTGACATTACTGTAACATAATTGTAATTTTTAGTAACGTTTTCCTCAGAGTCACAATTTATTCAATATTCATTTCCTGTCAACATATTACATTGCGTTATTTTTTTTTGATTTGTAAGTGATTACATCTTACACCTAAAAAGAAACATTACAATTCCGTTAGTTTTGTTTACCTTATAGTACAGTATTCATTATAAAATTAGTTTCAGAAATAATCTCAAAACGTGAACAGACTATTCGACCTGACAGCAGGAGCGACGCCAAGATAAAATTTTAGAGGGAGGGACATTTTGGCGACAAAATTTCTGGCCAAATATCAGGCGAAAATTCGCTCAGTGAAAATCTGGGGGTTGGGGGGATTGTCGAAAGTCACTAATACTTCCTTGATTTTCATTATATTGAAAATAATGGGGGCGCCCTCCTGCCCCCTGTAGCGCCGACCCTGTCTGACATGATGGATTAATACTGTAATAAAAAATATCTTATTTGGCTCTGTTATAATGTAGGGAACAATACATTTATTGTGGGTTTGTAACATCTTTCAAGCCTATGATCTAGGTGTAGGCGATTTACAAGCAACAGCCAACAAACTGGATAACAAGACCGGTGACAAACTTGAAAGTAATCTCGGACTGACAAAAGAAGATCTGGAGAATTGCCCAGAAAAGAGTGATAACGATTACAAACTGGCAATGCTACAGTGTTGGAAGAGGAAAGTACACCCTCCGGCCTATAATCATCAAGCAGCGATAGTCGATGGTCTACGGGGTATTGGGCACGAACACGAACAGTTTGCATATGACTTCATGTGCGGTAAGCAAACGCAACAAAGTAAGGACGCAATGAGTGTTATATATGCTTGAAACTTATTTTATATTGCATTCATGAGATGCTTACCCTAAAATGAACTTTGCAGCCAAATATACTGATATTATTGATTATTATTTAATTTTATAATCTTATTATAAAAACCTTGGGGCTGGAAAATTAGGGTTCGTGAAAATAAGCAGTGATGGAATTCAAATAGTATTAACTGACGTAACATCGCTCACGGAATTTCAAGTTTATATTCGAAAACCATTTTATAATTAAAATTGAACAAATTACATTTTGCCTGAAACCCGGATATGTAGACGGGGTAGGGAAGTTAAACGCAAGAAAAAAACAACAGACGACTTCTCCCAATGTAGTTGAACTGTCTTGTCCTGGGATTATGGGGACGGGAGAGACACCGCCGGATGTTCCACTATAGGAGTGGGGACGGTTTTAACTTTTATAATTTAAGTTAGGCTTTAAATAGTAAAATAACATGGTATATATCAAGTTTAAAACCTTATCACGGCGTTGATCATTTGACAGGCAAATATCGCGAGCAGGAATTAAGTGTGCAGACTGTCCGAGATATGGCAAGCCGCATAAAACAAGAGCAGATTAGCGACCTCCGGAAGGTGCTAGAAGTAAACGAGAAGGAATTGGCACGGTATGAAACAGCTGATGCTCATGGAGTTGCTGAAATGTTGACGGCCTGGATAAACAGGAACAGATCTAGAAATCGTCAAAAAATGAGCGAAAAATTTCTCAAAGCGGGTTTCTACGAACTCTCTACAGAAATAATGTTAGGTGAGTAACATAGTATGGAATTTTTCCAGTACCATATACGAATTTAGCTAATATAAAGAACCTGCCGTATTATTCTAAATTATTTGGACACATAATTTGATAAAATTAATTTGTCGGTTCTTTTGAATTCGGTTCCAAACCACTGTCGGTCTCATCACTACAAAGGGGTTAAAGCAGTGAAACCTCGGCGGAGATACACGTACGACCCTGAACGAAAACACTCGGTAGTTTATGTAGGTGCATGCATTAAATGACTTTTCAAATGATGACACGAACCAAGGACCTAAAGATTGAGAACCATTCATAGCTGGCAAACGACGCCTGAACATTATCACATCAGCATTTGAAAAAATAAAAATATGATAATATCGTTGACTAAAACTGGTTAAATTTCAATGTTTTATAACAATAATATTTCTCTGTTACATCTCACCAAATGACAAGCAAAGTACTAAGATTTAACCGCATAGATACTGTAGCTTTTTCTATGCAAACCGTGGTTGTCTGAACGTATAAATTGAGTACTTGGTATGTTTTAGAATCTACGTGTGTGTTCTAGATTTACATCATTTCCACTCCCATAGACATAAACATACACATGCACGCGCATTCACACTCATCCACTTGCACAAACGCAACCACATGCACACCAACATACACATAAGCATACTCTTAATCGTGTCCAGACACACATTTTTTTTTCATTTTGAGTAAAGTTCATTTTATTCTCATGTGCTCATTATTTTAGGGCTTGGTCGTGTCAGTAAACGTGATGAAAGTAGTGACCCGAACGATGGTGGCCCAGCAACATCTGAAGCAGATATGGAGCACACAGGTGAAGGTAAGATACAAAGAAAAAATAGTGCAAAGCTTAAGATGAAATACTACTACTACTACTACTTCTTCTTCTACTACTACTACTACTACTACTACTACTACTACTACTACTACTACTACTACTACTACTATTTTTTAAAATTATTTTTATTATTAAGTGTTCTTTGCTCAGGGTAGCACCATCAGTGACCTAGCACTGTTCTCCCTGAGGGCTCTGTAGTATAAATAGGTGTTGTTTGTAAATCTTAATAAAATACAAACACAAAAATAAAAAATAACAATATTGCTACGAAATGAAATTAAAACTATGACAATAGTTAAAATACCAATTATATTCCTATTACCATGGCAACACCACTTGACGTAGGATGGAATTATGTATATTTTTTTTTACTACAGTCATGGACAAAATTTTGGAATTTGGTTTTTGTACCAAATGCATTTCTATTCATACCAACAACAGGTTGGTTTTCCTGAAGTAGGGCAGGGAGGCAGAGGGGGTCGCCCCTATTTTTCAATCTTATTAAAATGACGGAAATTTGACTGTTTTTTGGAACATTTTCCTCTCCTATTGTTGTTGACTAGTAAAAAACATTGGCGGGCAAAAAAAAAGACTTCTTGTCGTTGTCGGCCCCTTGCCCACTGCTTGTTGGATGCTGTTTGGCTTTCAGTTTGGCTAATACAATTCTTTTTTGGCAGGCAATTATTTTGACGGATTTTGCCAATCCTAAAATTTTACCCTGACGCCGCCCCTGACTAGAGGTAATTTGATTTTAGTCAACGATCTGTTCTGCATGGGTGATCGATAATTAAAGGCAGTGGATCTCATTTGCAAACATCCCCACAGACCAGGAAAAGATAACCCATGCCCTTAGGCTATTGATGAAGGGCATGTCTGTGAAATTTGGGGGTCAGTTATTTCCTAGAATTTGAAAAATGCGAAGGAAAAACAATAGCTGTTTAGTGTACCGTTCTATGGTAGGAATTTTTTTTCTCGAGAGAAAAAATTCAAATCAGAGTCTAACGGTCACTATAATTTCACTCAAACTGAGTTTCCAGGTCCTATATTTTGGTAAAGGTTCCCAGATGGCATTTTCTTCTAAATACCATTGTATTTACACTATGTTAATTTTTAGGCATGCAAAAGAGATCCACTGCCTTTAATCGTAAGATATCTGCACTTTCAAACAGGGCTATGCAAAAAATGAAAAAAAAAAATTCCAAACTTTTGTCCAGGACTGTATTAGCCCGGTTCTGTGTCATTCCTCTTGATTCTTAATCTTTAATCTAGGTTGTAGTATAGCAATGGATATAAGTGGATATCAATCTTTTTCAAATATTATAATTCAGGTTATAAAAGACGGTCATTACTATTATTTTTACATGTATGGCTACAGTCATGAAAATGTTGTAGTTCCTGAGTATTTCTGATTTCATATTGAATGATAAATGATTATTCGACCAAATACGTAGATTGTATTCACTGTATTCACTTCGCGAACTACGATTCAGTTATGGAAATATTAGTTGGATCGGGGCAGTGCATAGTTCCGGTATTTTTTTTTTACGATTTTCCTCAGATTCTTTAAGCTTTGCAAATGTGTTTCAATTCTACACATTACATTGCCTTGTTTTTCTCCATTTTGTAAACGGTGTCATCCTAACAAACCTCGAGCTATTTTGTTTACGTTCTTTTGTTCGTTAGTGCATAATTATAAATGTTTGTGTCACAAATGATCTAATTATGGGGAAACGTAGCTGACCTGAAATTACCAGAAATTATTACTAGATTTATAAAGTGTTTTATATTTCTTATAATGTTAGGAACTACGGTATACATTATTTGTGGGTTTGTAACACGTTTGAAAGATATGAATAGGGTATAGACGAATAACAGGCAAAAGGAGTATCCTCAATTTCTAACGACGCTGTAATACATAAGTATTCGAAAAAGAAATATCTGAAAATGTTCTTGACCTATATATTGATCGATTTTAATGGGTGTAGAACGATCGTTTTTTTTGTAATGTACTACCGAATCATATGCAAATTAAAATATTGAGACGATTTACAAAACGACATGATGCGATATCACGAGATAAGACTTTAGTAATCTGTCAATCTCCTGTCATTTTATGAGAGTTTGCAAATTTACAATGAAATATACGTAAAATTACGTATTATTACCTGGTTGTTCCTGTCTATCTTGATGTAGCGTGCTCAGTACTGTAGACGTTGAGCGAATACATAGAAGACTGCAGAGACCCTCATTACCGTTACTCAAAGGTTCATGTGTAAAACTCTAAAAGCGAATATATCCATTTTAGGCAAACTGAGAAAAAAATGCTGTGCAGATACAAAACATGTAACGCGGTTCTACGGGTGGGTGGGGGGGGGGGGCTTTGGGGGCTTACATTAATGACACCCCCCTTTGGCATGTGTTCAATTTTTTTTTTTACATGTAACCCCCCCATCCATGACCGACTTTTCGGCGACTGAGTTGACCCCAAAAAATTTTGGACCTCGGATTTGAAATGAAACATTATTCTTCCCTATCCCCCCCACCCCCACACCCACCCCTCGTTGAGCGACTTTTCGGCGGCTGGGATGACCGAGAAAAAATTTGGACCTAGGATTTAGCTGCGAATGAAGCCCCCTAGTCAGTGGCGTACCGTGGGACAGCTCATGGGGGGGGGGGGCGGCCCAGTCGCTCAGCCGAAATTGCGTTTTCAGATGGTGGATTTTAAGCGCTGCGAACGCTAAGCGTGCGATAGGGGTACCCCTGTCAAGGTTCTGTTTCTGCTATTTTTGTGTTAAAATGTTCCCCAATTTAATAATTTTGGAATAAAATACCGTCGTTTTAATGTATAGGCTTATGTTATAATGATTATGTTGGTATGTATTGTATGTCATTAGTGGTGAAAAGGCAATTCCGCGAGCGAGCGTAGCGAGCGAGCGGTTTGGAAAACTGTGAAATTCTAAGACGAAAGATGCGTTTTGAGGCCCCTAGTCAGGATATTTCAAAGGAGGGGGTTCGTATAAGAAAAAAAAACCGGGCTTATGACAATGGGGGGGGGTGGGGAGGAAACAGACCACCCTAATGAATGGGTTCCAGGGGCTCACCTTGTAGAATTCCAAGTAGGGTCCCCGTCCCGGGTGGGAGTAACGGAGCTCCGCTCCCTGAAGCTCGCGGCTAAACTAGCAGTTTCAATTTATATAGGGAATATTTGTTAGAAGGTATCACCTTAATGGTGAAAAGGCAATTCCGCGAGCGAGCGTAGCGAGCGAGCTGTTTGGAAAACTTTGAAATTCTAAGAAGGAAAATGCGCTTTGCAGGCCCATAGCCATGATATTTCGAAGGAGGGGTGCGTATAAGTCAAGAAAACAGACCTACATGTATGACAGGGGGAGGGCTGACCATCCTAATGGATGGTTTTCAGGGGCCCACCTTATATAATTCCAAGTAGGGTCCCCGTCATAGGTTGTGTCAGTGGGTTCCGCCCCCTGACGCTCACTGCTTGTAGCAGTTTCATAAGGATATTTTGTCTCTCTGCTAACACTATTTTTCTTTGAAATGGACAGTCAACGATATCTAAACCACCGCATTTTTCACAACTCTTGTAACTTCATTCAAAGGTATGAATTTTGTAGTCTGAAATGTCGATAATTTTTTTTTAACGTGGTGGTGATTTGTTGGGGGTCAGGGGGCGGAGCCCCCTGAAGCTGAAGCTCCAGCATGAGTTCGATCGGTTTTATAAGCTTATTGTCACCTTTTGATAACACTTTTGTTTTTTAAAATGGACAGCTACAGTCGACAAAAACAAAACAACCCCCTCCCCCCCAACACACACACTGACAAACTGTTTGGAACTTCCACGGTCTAAATGTATGTATTTTGAACTGCTGATAGAAGATGATTTCAAAACATGGTGGTAATATATCGGGGGTCAGGGGGCGGAGCCCCCTGAAGCTCATGGGTTCTAGCGCTTTTATGAGATTATTTTGACCCCTGTCATCACTGTTTCGTGACAGTTAGGGCCATTATTCAAGAATAATAAAAAACCTAGCATAGAAATTGGCTACGTTACTTTGAATGCACCCCCTCCCCACGGCTACAGTCCTGGTAATTTGAAATATTTAATACTGTAATGCGCATACAAACAGAATGCAAGTGTTCATTGAAGTCCTATAACCCCTCTATCTGATTTGAATTAAATACATTACAAGGGCACTTAGTGGCGAAACTGAATTTTACAGGAATGTAAAATGGCGCACACGCAAATGGTGTGCCACGTGAGTGATGAATTTTGGACAAAAATCCTGCACAAAATTGTTTGATTTTGATAAGTGTATCTGAAAAATTGCCTTCGCTATCGGTAGTTAATAATAAAAGCAATTTTACGAGCGACAGATTTTGAAGGGGGAAATGATTCCACGGAAGGGGGGGGGGGGTTGGGATATTCTCAGTCTAACACGATCAATAATGTGGGAACGCCTGAATGTCCACATTGATGCACAAACCTATACTACCACTTTAAATAAGTTCAAAAGAACGTATTTCACAAAATTATTGAATAAACAGTTATAAGTAAAGTTAAAAAACGAGTAGTACTTACGCTGAATGTCTAGTTCAAAAGGTACACTATAAGCACAACTTCTAGCTCGGTTAGTCTCAGTTTTCTTTTTCTTTTCCTTCCTTTTCTTTTTTTCTTCGTTTTTTTTTCCCGGCGCGATTGGGGGGGGGGGGCACGTGCCCCCGTGCCCCCCCCCCGTAGTTACGCCACTGCCCTAGTACCCTCCTAAGTTTTCGCTCTTACTGCGACTGTGAACAGTTATTACACAATCCTCACTTATGGTTAAATAATTTTATGTAGTGACTATATTACAATGGCAAATTCTCATAAATCTACATATATTGTATTATACCATACTGATAACTTTAATCACAATGCCATATATCCGGAGATAGTTTCTTTGCAAAATGCCATATACACATATAAAATTTCGATCAAGGAAACGGGACGGAGCAGCCGATCAATGTTTTTTTCCATGTACTGCATGCTATCTTGCGCCCGGTCTGCCTGAGGTTACTTTGCATCTGTAAGGTTTTATGAGGGCCGCCACGTTGAGTTTGATATGCCCGTCGATTGGCCGAGTGGATACATCGTGTTTGAGTTTTGCCATGAAACTGTTTTTCAAATGACCAAATTAGAGTTTATGGTGAATTTTGGGAAAAAAAATGAGCATGGACTTCAGGTAGCCCTATCAATGTACAACATTTTGCTTGCTACTTTTGAAAAAAAAATAAAAGGAAACTTGGAGTTTATTAGTATTTGCCGTGAAACTATTCACATAACTAACTAACTAACTAACTGACAAACTAACTAACTAACTAACTAACTGACTAACTAACTAACTAACTAACTAACTAACCAACTAACTAACTATATATATAACAATATTATATATATAGTTGTGTATTTGATTGTGTATTTGTATGCGCGAGTGGGAATGATGCAGTCATATTATGACTGCATCATTCCCACTCGCGCATACAAATGCACAATCTTATACTCTTAAACGTATACACAGAAATACATAATCATGTTTTTTTTTTAAAGTTACTTTTCATTTCCAATTATTTTAGGAGTTGGTTATGTCAGTAGGATAGGTGACGAAGACGATGACACAAACAATGATGAAACAAAGAAAGGTGACGTAGAAGAAAATAAGCCAGATAAAGGTGACGCAGTTGAAGCTGAAGGCGATACAAGTGAGGCAGGTGGAACCGAAGATGGTGAAGACATTGCAGGTAAAGGGTTCAATAACAAAGATGATGGGACGTGGTTGTGGCAATTGGGCGTATCAACTGTCCACCAAGAATTGAGGCTGAACACACAACATATAAAGCGCTTCCAAGAAATTTAAGAAAACATGGAAACGAAAACTAAGCCCCCGCGCAAAACAAATAAACTAAAGTCAGAACAAACAACAGACACCAAAATAAAAAAAAACAAAAACAAAAATAAACAACAAATCCAAAAAACAAGGATGGGACTTGTCATCATGAAGAAAAGGGGTGCCTTGAAAATTAAAACATCATCTTCATCCACCATGCTGGATGTTTAGAAATAAAGCGTTTGTTCTCTTGTTTGTCTGTGTTCACAAATAGTATATACAGCGTGTCCCAGAAAAAATGTCCCTCTCGTAGACAAGAAAATAACTACCGAAATCTGGTTTTATACTCAATCAAGTTTACACATTTAAAAAGCTCAATTTATTTTTTAACTTCTGTGAAACTTTAATTGGACTCGCTTTATTGGGTTTGAATACACAGTCCATTATGTAACAGCAGTGCTTTTCAGTCCATTCCAAGTTTGCAGTGCTTCATTAATGCATCCACCTGAATGGTAATCAGGTGGAAGGATGTGCAGGAGAACAATAAAGGTTTACAAGCTGGACATTGAAGGACAAACTTTAAATGAAATACATCCTATGAATGCAAACATGCCGCCAGTGGAACTGAATTTTGATTAGTTTTTTTTAATTTTAAAAGGTGAATGAACTTGACTTTAGTTACTTAATAACAACAAGAATACAGTCATTGACATGAAAGTGAAGCATGGAATAATGCATGGTATGTCTGTAGTGTGCATTTCTTTTTAGTAAACTTGGAATGGGCCGGGAAGCACTGCTGTTACATAAGAGCCGTATATTCAAAACCAATGAAGCGAGACCTTTGAAATTTTCACAGGCACTACAGACTTAAATGGGCTTTCTAAAGATCTAAACTTAATTGAGTATAAAACTCGATTTGGGTAATTGTTCTGTTGTCTACGAGAGGGATATTTCTTTCTGGGACACGCTGTATTCTTATTTATAGTCATTGTAAAGTTATCATTGCAATTGCAATCAGTGCAATTATGTTTGATCTTGAAAAATAAGAGTTGAATAAAAGTCGATAAAAACATAAAATCATTACCTACATGTTCGAAAAAACGGGACACATCCTGTTGAAATCATTTTTGTAGTCAAGATTATTTCGGGAGTTTCATTCAATATGCAGGGGGGATTGGTACCA
Source organism: Eucidaris tribuloides (assembly GCA_001188425.1). Lineage (NCBI taxonomy): Eukaryota > Metazoa > Echinodermata > Echinoidea > Cidaroida > Cidaridae > Eucidaris > Eucidaris tribuloides. Next base: position 16,162 of record JZLH01S0202548.1, read on the forward strand.
TTGTATTTGGGAGGATTTTGCCTTTATGAAAAACCCAAACCAGTGCTCTTAAAAGAAAAATACTTGCCGCCATTATCCATCCATTTCAGTTAATACTGTCATTAATACTTTCCTTTTAACAAAATACTCTCTGTGCATGCGCTTGGAAAAGGTAACTTTTCAGAAAATTAAAATGTTGTGATATTCAGGTAGATCAGAAGAAATCTGCTCATACGGGTCAGGACCGGGTTTATCTGTTGCGAAAATCACAATGAGAACCGTATAACGTGCGAAAAATTTAGTATGAACAATTGTTATCCAACAACATAACGCAAATAATGCAAGTGTACATGCTATTTGGAGTTTTATGAAGAGTGCATGTGCCCAGAATAATTGTAAACTATTCATGATTTCTATTTTTTATCGTACATATTATCTTATAGCATACGATCTAAGTATCAGAGATTTGGAAGCGATATCACACGCCCTAGATTACCAGGCCGCTATCTTCCTAGGGAATGCACTTGGACTGGCAGATGACGAAATGAAAATGTACAATAATCTGCTTAATGAAAATGACAGACTGTCTGTGTTGCAATATTGGCGAAGCAAAAAGCACCCTCCATCGTATAACCACCGAATGGCTTTAGCCGAAGGACTTACGAACATTAATCAAGAACAGTTAGCAAACAACATCATATCCGGTAAGTATAACAAGCAGGAATAACATATGACTTCGGACTTTAAAGATACATTAATTTGTCCTTGTTTAGTTCATGTCGATCAATAGAGTATTCAGCGAAAATGATTATTACTTCTAGTTTGAGACTAAAAGCGCAATGGCATTTTACGGAATATCAGTCATATACTTCAATTTCCACCTTCCTTTGTGTAATATGTTTTTTGACGATATAAACATTTATTCCTTTCTATACACACAAGGCAAAATAGATTAAAATTTGCGCAAAACAGTTATCTGTGTCTGTTAAGTTAATTATAGTATATACCAGAAAAGGAATTAACTTCATGAAAATGAAATGCATAAATAATGTTTGAGGTTGACTCTCCCTGTACTAACAAATTGTAAATACAAATTTGTCTATTTGTGTAAATTGTACAACGCATTCTCAGAGAAGAATAAAAAAACCTTCACATTCTTTTCAAGATAATCTCCGACAAATTGCTCATCTATCATCATACTCGCACAAGGAGACAATCGGACCTGCAGTCCCGGCCATCTACGTCAATCAGATAAATAGCATTGGCCAATATGAATATTAATCCTCCTTAGAAAGGGATACATACAAGGGTGTTTTTTTTCTCGCCAAGTAGATCTTACAAAATATTCACGAAAATGTAGATAAGTACTAAATTAACAAGATAGGTATAACATGACAGCGTCTAAGCAGAATAAAATAAGAGTGTCTATTCGGTGGTGTGAAATGTTACACATTCTGTTTTTTATTTAGTAAGTAGTAAGACAAATTTTGATTATATCTTTCAGCGAGTTTGTTCGTTTCTTTTTCTTGAATGAAATATTGCTTCGTAATACGTAAACTGTAATACGATACTCACCAATCATGAAGGTATATTAACCTTACTGTACTGGGCTATTTGGCTCCATGAAAATACTGAGGGGGGGGGGGCCTCGGAGGCCCCCCTTATGATCTCGGCTGTCGACCGCGCGATCGCGACGAAATTGGCATGCACGTCGTCGCCCGCACGTAGCATTACAAAATTGTATTCTTATTTTTTTTTCCAATAATGTTGTTTGATTAATTATGCTAATTAATGCATTATTTATGAGTGAAATCAGTCTTTTTGCTCTAAGCCACTAACTAAAGCTCCAAATGTGCTTATTTTTAGTCAAGATAATCTTTGTAGCGTTTTAAACAAATGTACTACCAAAAATTTACGATATCTAAACTTATTCCTTATGTATTTTATTGTTTTTTTCAATTTCTTATGTATTTCTTTGTTTTTCAGACCTTTTGTTTTCTATTGTTTTTTCGCTGAAATTTGTCGGGGACACTTTTGCAACCATAAACAGCATAAAATAAATTAATTTTAACCAGTAAAAGTAAAAATAATCACACATTTATGAAATTTGGCTGAAAACACAATTTGTATTGAAATTGTACAGGAAATCACGTTTTTGAGCGATTTTTGGTCTGACATTCAAGTACGAAATATTACGTAACTTCGGAACCACATACCCGGACGTCACAAATGTGGTCTCAAAAGATGCGCGTGACTTGAGAGAAAAAGTCATGAAACGCCGCGGCAACTGCTTTGCGCGTTGCCGACATATTGCATGAAACGTCAAAGGGGGGGGGGGGGTTCCTCCCAGCGCCTCCCTAGTGCAGTTAGGGTTAAGTTAATAAATGAATATATAGATACTAATGGGTTTATTAATAAATATAATTGGCACCTACGTGCGTATGAATAGAAAATGAAATAGTATTATTGATGTCATATATATACAGAATCTTTCAGAAAGTATTTGGGAGTTTCTAAAAGTCATGATACTTCTTTGCTCTGGTAGAAGATCTTTCTGGCTTTGATTCCTTCACAGGGGAATATTGCCAGCGTGATTTAAGCCAGCAGACTATCCGCTATATAGCAAGTCGAATTCCACCACAAAAAATTAAAACTCTCGGTAAAGTGCTCGAGGTGGAAAAGGAAGAGCTGAAAAAATACAAGACCCATGATGATTTAACTCAGATGTTGGTGAATCAAATAAAAAGCCCCTGGTACAAAGCTCAGAATCGTCAGGATCTGGGCAAGAAACTTCTCAAAAATGGTTTTTCTGAGCTCGCAGTTGAAGTCATGATAGGTGAGTTAGTTTTATTTTTTTGCGATGAGAATGTATAACCACGATTCGCAATGGCGAAATGTCTGCTGACAAAATTCAACTGTTTCATTTATTTCAGACTGGTTGTGACCTAAAGTTCTCGCAAAATTTTTTAAACACAGCGGGATATCGAGCCATTTCACGGTACGGTGTATTTCATCTCCCTTTGGTTGTTGTTTTAATCCATTCTTTTTGAATATTGAATTACCGGCTCATTTCACCATTATGTATATAATTAACATGTTGTTCTTGATACCTGCCTTCATCGACGTTAATATGTTCCGGGGTGTGTGTGTATTTGTGTGTGTGTGTGTGTGTGTGTGTGTGTGTGTGTGTGTGTGTGTGTGTGTGTGTGCGCACGCGCGCGCAGTGGCATAACTGTTGGGCGGGGGTAAATCTTGAGTCCAAAACAAAAAAAGGAAAAGACAAAAGACAAAAAACAAACAAACCTGGAGCTAACTTTACCTTCTGAAGAAAAAGAAATATAAGTTTAGCTCCGCATGGTAATCAGCTTCTTCAATCATTTTGTTCGAAGGTTTAATCAAACAGGCAACATAGAGTTGTACAAAAATTGAATATTTGGACAGTCCCAAATCATTCACCGGAGCAAAGATGTCACGTTTACTGAGGTTTACTGAGATAAATTCACCTTTATCTCTAGTGATATATTAGCGTGATATATGGAGAATTCGTCACTCGTAGTCCGGAAGTAAACTCGTATGTATTTGCAGGCCATGTTATTAATTTAGATAGTTGGTTTGTTGGTTTGTTCCTGTCACGAGAACGCACGTCTCCAGAGATGCGGTGCCATGCCAGACGATCCTCATTTAGATCCTCTCGATTGATAGTGCGGATAGTGTGTGCTTCAAATCTAAACAAAGAAAAATGTTTTTCCAGGTTGATTTAATTGCTGTATTTTTAAATCTGTGAAATATTTCGGAATATACGTACATATTTTAACTTACACAAGTAATCAAACTCGTTGGTCAACCCATATTACTCCATCCGCACAAATGCACAAATGGTCACGGGATTTAAAGATACGATTAGGGAATGCTTGCTTGACTACATGATTGAGCAAAATTTACGCCAGTACTAGTTATAAGCCTGCCAATTTATTTGGAACCAGAGTGTAAATTTTCTTCTCTCCTTTCCCGCAATGAAATCTCTGCATTTAAAACCGCTCGCCCGCTGCACTCACTCCCAGGATTAACGTATAGAATTTATCGTAATTTGAACCAGCGATATATTTCAACAGGACATCGATTAATTACAGTTATTTCTGATCGTTTTTTGTCCTGTATTAATATATTCGAATAAATAAATGAATGAATACATATTGAAGGCAGTAATACAGAAATATTTCAAACCTAAGAAATTCCCCTATAAAACCAAATTACTCCAATGGTGAACATTTTACGTGTGCACCATTCTGCACTCGTGCAAAAATTAAATCCAGTTGCGCCACTCATTGCCCTTATATATAAATGATTTTTAATTCAGATATACGGGTAATATGCCATGATTTAACCCACACGTGAGTCTATTTTTGATCATATTGCAATACAAATTATGTTTTTGATTCAATTTGTATCCTTTTTTCCGAGGTATAAAGTATTCCAAACCACTGGATCGTTACGTTCGCTCGTGGACTTGTCTATCAACCACTACAAACACAACATCTTCCGACGAAATAAATGAAAAGTGCGTTTTGCAAAATTACTTAAATTTTGTAAAATTGAAAAGCCCTGCACTTAAATCCCCCTCAAAAGAAATCGGGTGCGCGACTTTGCCACTCCTTCCCGGTGGGTTGACCCACGGTACGCCACTATAGGTGTGTGTCTCTCTCTGTGTGTGTGTGTGTGT
>JZLH01S0202610.1:0-10163 GCA_001188425.1 Eucidaris tribuloides
AAACACGTCAATTATTTCTTTAAACCAATAACAAAAAATGAATAATACAATGTGTTGATCATAATGAAAAATGCATAGCAGAGTTGTGGTATTAGACGATAATAATACATAAAGTAGTTAAACATCGTAATTCGCACTTGATAATTGGTGGGGTTGAACTGTTAAGCACTTATTTTAATGAAAGTTAATATCTCTTGGAACCTTATCCTACAACAATCGAAAATTTGCTCGAATAACTCCATCATCCATAAAAGGGTAAACCATGATTGATGTTAATACTATCAGACCTCGATTTCTGTTTTTAAGCTATTTTTTTTCAATAAATATTTAGAAGAATGTTCTTTACAGCTAAAGACTTATACACTAATTTGAGGTGGATAATCATAATGTTTCTCATTAAAATCAATTTGGATTTAGATCAGGTTAGCGCATTCAACGCTAACTGCGGCTTATACTAGACCCTTAGTAAGTGACACTATATAACCAAGCAATTAATAATAACGAATATGCTCTGACTATTTTTATTGACCCTTACTAAAGCTTTTGATATAATCAGATCATTCATTTTATTTAGAAAATTAGAGTATTATGGAACATATTAAAGGTGAGCACTCACCCCCACTTCAGCTTTTGTGCTAGTTACCGTATCACGCTAAGGCAATATAAACATTAATTAATGGAGATAATCATCGCCAACTTATAAACTTAATGATACTTGTGGAGTTCACCAAGGGTCTATACTTGAGACCTCTTTTATTTTTACTAATATTACAATCACATGATTTACCACACTCTAAAATCCACAACAACATTTACGAGACAATTATAATTGTTTTTGTAATTTTAGAGATAGAATGTAAACTCACTTAGTGTTTTTTGTAAAGATGTTTAAAGATGCCCCGGAAATGCTTTATTTGATTATTGTTAATGCGCAATTATAAATATATTTAAAATAACATGGAATGAAAGCAAACAAATTCGATTTTAAACATTAAGACTATAAACTAATTAAGAAATAATATTTTAATACAACGTGTCTATTTCTTGATTGTAATTCGACGGCTGTACTTTGAAAAAAGAAAATAAACCAGGGTGTCCGGAGTCTCACTAACACAAATTTTTGCGAGGTATTTATTGAATGAAAAATATATCTTGGAATCATCATGTCATTATATATGTATACATTGTTAAAACATTGATTCCGTTTATAATTCAGTTTCTGCTACATTCTGTGTTAAAAATGTTTATATACTCACTTATTTCGTCTCATATATTATTGTATTATATATTTCGGGTTTTTACGTCGAAAAAAAATATTGAGTTACGTATCACACTACAAAAAAGTGGCAGAATCGAGCTTGAATATAAAACTTGAACAATTCTACCATGTGACTTGATCCTCTTGTCCATGTATACCGTCTACCTTTAATTACTAAAGATGCAGATGCCTGCCATTAATGAATTAACAGCATGAATGATCGATTAACGGCACTATTAATGTCTTAAAAATGTGTAACGAAAACTTGCAGTTCGCAGATGTATTTAAGTTGAAGTAATTTTACAAATTTTAAATTCTTTTGTGTCCATAAACTACAATACAAGAAATTTCTCAAATATTCATATTGACACAAATTTAATCTGGCTATCAGAGAAAATATACTAAATTATCTATCATAATGCTTCCAAGTATATATTTATCAATTTAAGGTCATCGAGTAAATGAGGTTTCTTACTGGAAATATAATCGGTCTTATACCCAAATCTCATTACAAGAAAGTAAACAGTAAAAAATCAGTTCAAGGACGGACTATAGTGCATAACTACTACACCCTTTGCTATTCTCTAATCATATGTAACTAAGTTTATGCGAGAATATTGTATATGTTTCCCCATCTTAATTGCATTCATGTTAAATTGTCATTGTGTTATTTTTCTCAATTTTTTTTCGTAGTAGTCTAATGTTTTATCGTATATTTGTGAAAGGGGTCATTTGTAAAAAGCCTTTTTAGAGCTTTATGTGACTCCACCACTATGTATCTGTGTTTTTGTCAAAAATTGTATTGATTTTGTTTTTGTCTTGTTTTTAAAAGTGGAAATAAATGAAATTGAAAAAAATTAATATGTACTTCTCTTCTTTTTTATTTGTCTCACATCAGTGGACATTAACCCTCTTGACCCCACCCTCAGAGTTGGTTCAGACCTGTCAATCACTTGCACGTTGACCAATCAGAGTGACTCGCATTCCTCTTCAGACATCATCTGGTACAAGAATTCTACTCGCATTCCATCTACTGAATACCACACTGTAAATACACAGGTAATATATATCTTGTCATGCATGTTTAAACACTGCAAAAACTGAGCAAGTTGTAGAGTGCATTGTCAACCTCAAACACCTATGACACATGCATGGTCTAGAAAAGATTTGTGTACAAATGCTGTAACTGGTTGTCCGTCCATCTGGGTGTGCGTCTGTCCTTCCGTCCGTTGCCAATTATTTAACTGAATTTACTTTATTTCCATATATCATTAAAAACTGTATAATACAAACAGAATGATATGCAGAATACATTAATACAAATATGTAATATACATTAATACATACAAATATGCAATATACATTGTACATTAATAATACCATAGGTTATAAAATATTGTCATTGAAGTATATACCAGTAATACAGTAATTAATTATAATAATATTGGAAATTGGGGTAGTTACAAAGCATAAAGCTTGAAAATTAGACAACCCCGAAGTTAACGAACATAGTTGGTGATGATAGTTGGTTCTATTTACTGCGATAACTTAAGAACAGCAGATCAGATTTTGATGTAACTAGGACCAAGTATGTATTATGAGGCAACGATGAACTGATTAGATTTTGGAGTTGAAAGGTTGAAGGTCAAGGTCACGAGGCCTCGTATATATCTGATTTGGGCTCATTACCACAATACGTGTAAGTTAAGAATGACTGGTCGGATTTTGATATAACTTAGGTGATGCATGTATTATAAGGCACCAATGAACTGATTAGATTCTTCGGTTGAACGGTCACAGGTCACGAGGCCTCATCACTCACTCACTCACTCCGTCGACTCTTGCTGTCGGGCATTAATTATGGCTCTCCAAAGACGCCTGTCTAGCATGATATTTTCCATTTCCCTTGTTTCATAGCCAGAATCCTGTTGTAGTTGATCGACGTAGGTCTTTTTGGGCCGCCCAATTGTTCTCTTCCCATGGATTGGTTGCCACGTGACTAGATTAGATACCACTCTTCCCTTGGCTCTTTTACAGTGACCCGCAAATTGTAGTCGTCTGATAGCGATTTTAGTTGTGAGGCGGGGGATATCCCCATATAGGTCTTTGTTTGAAGTATGGGATTTCCAACACACATTTAGTACAGCCCTTAGCATTCTTGTGTAGCACCCATCCAAGGCTTTTTTGATCTTCTTAGTTATGGTCCAGGTCTCACAACCGTACAGCAAAACGCTTTCCACAGTAGCTTGGAAGAGCTTTACTTTAAGTTGCCTTGAGAGGCCTCATACATGTCTGATTTGAGCTAGTTACCACTAAATTACGAACAACCGGTCGGATTTTAATGTAACATAGGTGGAGTATGTACTACAAGCCACCGATGAACTGATCAGATTTTAGAGTTGAAAGGTCAAAGGTCAAGAGGCCCCCATACTTTTTGTCTGTAATCCAATAACTTAAGAATGGCTTATTGGATTTTGATGAAACTTGGATAGAGCGTGTGTTATAAGGCACCAGAAAGGTCAAAGGTAACAAGGCTTCCTACATGTCTGATTTATGGGATTTGGGGTAACATGCAAGTAAAAAATGTTACGTAACTTGGGAACCGCGTACCCGGACGTCGCAAATTTGGTCTGAAAAGATGCGCGACATTCGAGAGAATAAAGTCATGAATAAAAGTCAATGAAAACGTGTTGCAGTTACCGCGGTTGGTCAAATTTCGGGTACCTGTGGCAAATCAGCTTCGCTCTGTCGCACACAAATTTGGCGCGAATGTCTTGGGGGGGCGGATTCTGGCGCCTGCCCGCCCCTCAGCCCTTTTAGGGGTTAAAACACACATGATTTGGACTTTAGGTCTCTCTTAATATCTCTTGGCAGGAATTGTCATTCTCGTGTTGAGAGCCAATGGGGTGATTCAATGGGTGGAAGGGTCCTCAAATGGTACACCTGGCCCCCCTAGGGGCCCAGGGGCAGGGCCCTAATGGGCCAAATGTGTAGGTAATTTTCAAGCATTTTCTCTAGATCCAGGTAAACATGTAGTTCAGCCAAGCCACTGTGTGTGTAGATACCTCCATATGTGATGAATTATTTTTCCTCATGACAATACCCAGGGTGGCCCTGTTTGGCCCCAGACAGGGGCAGTAGATTGGGGGGGGGGGGGCTATGCGAATAATATACATTTACATCATTTTCTATAAAGCACATCAATGGATTTAGATTAAACTTGGTGGGAATGATCCTTAGGGGGAGGGGATACAGGGTTCCTGAAATAATACACCTGTCCCCCCGGAGGCCCAGGAGGCAGGGCCCATAAGGGCCAAAACTAGGTAACTTTCTAAGCACACAGCCATTTGTAACCAAACTTGGCTGGTATATGCATAACAGAGACCTCAATATTATTTTGGGAGCAAAGGTCACATATGTAGGTCAAAGGTCAAATGATAAATATACCTGCAATTTTCTACTTGGGTTGGTATCAGCCCATTTATAACTAACTTGTATGGTAGATGCCCTACATCTATAGGGATCTCAATGTTAAATTAAGGTCAAAGGTCACACAATTAGGTCAAATAAGGTCAAATATTAACATACTAGGGCGAAACACATTACAAGGAGATGCAAAGTTTTTGACTGGTTCTTGTGGCTCAGTTTATGAGATTAAGTACAGAGTTACATGGTATCAAAACATAGCCGAAGTGTGACTTTGGAGTATGTAGAAAAAAAGTCAAAGGTCATAGCTCATTAAATGAGAAAATATGTATTAAACTGGTTTCTGTTCAATAACTTAAGTAATGTTTGACAGATTATGTTTGGTATGAAGGTACATGATATCAAACTACAGCATTCTTATATCAGAATAATCACAGGTCAAAGGTCATAGCTCATAAAATTCAATAGCTTTAATTGGTTTCTGTTTCATAACTTTATTAGTGTTTGATGAATTTTCAGTACATTTGGTGTGAAGGTACATGGTATCAAAATATGGCCTTTTGGTGTAATTGTGGAGTATGGTGGTCAAAGTTCAAAGGTCATAGCCCAAGAAATATGTGAAAAAAAGGTTATTGTGTATCTGGAAATGTAGTTTCTGTTAGATAACTTTAATAATGTTTGTGCGGTTTTAATGAAATTTAGAATGAAGGTACATGATATCAAAATACTAGCCTATGTTTGATTTTGGATTATGTATGTCAAAGGTTATCGGTCATTAAATATGTGAAAATATGTTTGTATTGGAAAATGTGGTTCCATTCAATAACTTTACTAATGGTAGACAGATTTTGATTAAATTTGCTAAGGTGGTGCATGGTATAAAGATATAGCCTAAGTTTGAGCTTTGAGTATGTTGATCAAAGGTCAAAGTTCAAAGTTCATTAAAATATGCATATGTAGGCCATTTGTACCTGGCGAGGGGTATGTTACAGTTTATGTCACCCTTGTTAATTATTTATTTGCAATATGTCTTGTTTCACAGACATCACAAATTACATTCCGTAACGTGTCACTGGATGATGCCGCAACATACAAATGTGCTTTGCGAGATGACAACAATATTACTCACACTGTAACCAGTATTGTTGGGATTGGATGTAAGTCATGAGTTTACTTGGACGGGGGGGGAGGGGATGAGTGTTATATTTAGATGGGGCGGGGAGGGAGCACAATGTGCCCCTTGTTTTTTCACTATTTCTGCATTCACTTCAGATTTAGAATTCTTATTTCTTGACTCTTACACTGTGGCATATGAGGCAAATATAGTGGGTACTGTACCTCCCAACATTTTCTTTAACATCACTGTAATCACAGCAAAGTTTCATCCAGCACACACTCCTACAAGACCATCTTTCATATTTACTGTAATTGCAGCGAAGATTTATCCCATACACAGTCCTATTGCTGCTCACCATTGCTCACATATTTTGGTTTGAAGATAAAACAGTTACCTAAATATCCAAGTGATATTTCAGATGTCGCTGTTATTGCAGCTCTCCAATTTTATGCACTGAATACTCAATCATACCAATAACCTGATTTTACATTAAGCGCAATGTATTTTTGAAAAACTTGACAATGCTTCAAACCCCAAATCCTAGGAAAACCTGTTGTAGGGGTAATCATTTGTTGAAAGTCTAAACACTTGATATGTCACACTTTCTCTACTTGTCATACCTCTCTAAGTCTAGAATTTGGGCAAATTAAATGAGATTTGGTATGGTACATGATATAAAATACAACGTAAATTTGATTTGGAGTAGAGTGTATGTAGATCAAAGGTCAAAGGACATAGTTCATTAAATGCAAAAGTACCTATTTCACTAGTTTCTGTTTGATTACTTAAATGTTAAAGTGATTTTAATGAGATTTAATATGAAGGTACTCTCAAAACATAGTCCTAATTGAATATGAAATTCATGCAAGCTCTTCTAAACAGTAGAATAATCCTAAATAAATGAAATTAGAAATAAAGAAGAAAATAAATGTTTGTTAAATTAATCATTTGTAGATAGTCCTTTCATGAAAATGTTCACATGTCCTTAATTTCATTGTAATCAAACATCCAATCTGAAAAATGAAAGTTGTCATGAAAGAAGTTAATCCAATAATTTTGAGGAAAGGAAAGAAAAAAATATGATCACTGTAACATCATGAAAAAGGAAACAAAATGATGCCATGTATAGTCACACACTCTGCCAGAAATATTTCAGAAATATATTTTAAGATTTTGTTTGTTATAAATTGCTGTACTTGCATTACAATCAGGAAACTTCCCTCTCCCATAAGGGATGCACCCCAAATAACACATTGCAGTTAGTACATTGTTAATCCAATTTTCATGCCTCCGCCCCGTAAGGGAGCCGGAGGCATTATGTTTTCGGGTTGTCTGTCCGTACGTCCGTGTGTCCACACTTTCTTGTGAAGAAGATTACTGAAGTACCGCTGGAGGAATTTTAATGATACTTTGACCAAGGATGGACCACTAGGCAAGACTGAATTGATTAGATTTTGGGACAAATCCGTCAAGGGTCAAAGGTCAATGAACTTTACCTAAAATGCCATTTTCTGCATATATTTCCAGTTAGGAGTGCTCACTGTTGATATAATTTGGTGGTTAGGTTAAGAAACAAAGTACAAATATTTTGGGAGAGTCGTAGGGGTCAAATATCAAGGTCAAGAGTCAAAGGTCCATGAACTTTGTCCCAAAATGCCATTTTCTACCTATAACTTCAGTAAAGAGTGCTCAGTGTTGATGTAATTTGGCGGTTAGGTTCAAAACCAGAAGACAAATATTTTGGTAGAGTCACAGGAGTCAGAGGTCAGGGTCAAGGGTCAAAGGTCAATGAACTTAGTGCCAAACCTATAACTTCAGTTTAATAGGAGTGCTAACTGTTGATATAATTAGGTTGTTAGCTGCTACATAGTGGGCACACTGGGCGGAGGCATACCCATCGACTGCGCGCAGTCGAACTTCTCTAGTTTTAGTTTATGTTGATGTACCTGTACCTGTAGGCCTACCTGCATCCTAAGTAAGTATCGACTTTTGTTTTTGCATGTGAAGGTTCTAAATATACTTGGCTGAAATTTTAAAACTTATTTGACATTTATTTAAAAGTTTATCTTATGAAACAATTGTAACATCTTGTTGGCACATTTTGATACTATCTAACAATGTGTATGTAGCAAAATGATGAGAAACATGGAATGCCTAGTTAATGAACTTTTTGATATTTTTGATACAATTTTCAGTGTAGGTGTCAGAAGTGTACAATGAGAGTGTGTCAAAGGGGATTAATTTGCTATTTAATACACTTTTAAGCTATGATGGTGTTTTGAATTTTGGCCAGGTAAGGTTCACTATCAAACAGACATGATAAATGTTACTGTTGTTATCTACATGACACGTTACGAAAGGCATGGATGTATTAGCTGTGCTGATAGCATGGAATTTTATGATTGTGAGTTTGTATCTTCCATTCCAACAGATGAACCAAGTCCGGTATCCTCGTTAACTTGCGCCAGTCATGACACTTTATCCTACTACTGCAGATGGACGCCAGTTAACACACATATACCTACAAGGCACACAGGGGATATATCTAAGTCGGTAAGTTGACTGGATCCTCCATCTGGTCTATAAACTTTGCATCTATTTCATGTATTAGTGTTTATAATTTTTGTACTGTGCAGGGAACTACTGTATAGCTTATTTTTTTGTTATTGACAGTAGTAGTACAGTAGTAGTAGTAGTAGTAGTAGTAGTAGTAGTAGTAGTAGTAGTAGTAGTAGTAGAAGTAGTACAAGTAGTACAGGTGAGGATGTTATTAGAAATAGTATCAGCAGAAAACTTTGTATTGCAACTTTTTATCACTGAGGGTGGTTGATAGTCCAATAACATTCATGATGCCTTGAAAACAGTGTGACTCTGTGCTCTTGGATTACAGACTGTACATGCATTTCTGTCGTCATGATTTTAGGACATCTTAACCCGTTGGAGACTAAGTACGAGTTAACTCGTGTTGGAGTCTGTGGAAAATGCATGTTATAGTGAAATCAAATTGTCTCCAATGGGCTAAGGTTTCTATATTTGTGACCTATTCCCACAATATTCTGATAAAGTCACCCATCTTATGAGACGTAAACTTAGAAAGAAATATACTGTGAGTGAAAAATATAAGTGTTCAAACTGTTGCAACATGTGAAGGTCATAAAACTTTTGATTTTTTAGGACACTTCACTTTCATACTTTATGTGACCACCCAACTAAAACCCACAAAAAGTAGGCCAAAATCAAATTCCATTTTTCTTCTAATTTTAGAGAGTAAGCTTTTTAAAATTTTAAATGATATATAACTTATAAGACTTAAATGTTTGAATGGCGAAATTCACAATTCAATGAGAGGCTTTCGGTACAACCATGTACGTTGGAAAACTCCGCGTTCCGGTCAGAATGCTCTGGCCGTCGTCAGGAGAATAACTTGTTAAACTTGAAAGTCCTAACCCATTGAAAATGTGATTGAAATTAGAGAGATTTAGAAGCAGTCATACAGGAAGGGGAGAAAAGAGAATTCAAAGATTGCATTCACTCGGGTGTGGTGTTCAAAAGCACCTGTCCAACAAAATGTGGCTCAGAAAAAATGTCAATATTTCAGTTTTAGTTTTGTGTTAGCCACCAAATTTTGACAGTAGAAAGAGAAAATATTACTCTTTGAGATAACACAAAGTTCAAAAATTTGAGTTGGTTAAAGAAGCTATATAACACTGTGGAAGACCCGTTAAAAATTGTCGAGCTTTGCTATCTGATATATCTGACAGTGTTAGAATAGACAAATAAACACCTAGACCATAAGAGTTTGCACAGTTATGCTGTCAGTAGTACAAAATGTGCAGATACAAATTGGCACAATAATTATTCTCAGCCGATGGGAAATTCTGCAACACAGCAGTCTATGGGGGATAGCTGGAATGATCTGTCAATGATTTTCACTTTTTTAAAGCATTTAACGATCGTTTTAAACTGCAACTTTTTCAGGGCTTCATTTTTAGACTGTATGAGAGACAATGGTAGCATGGGAAATCATGTAGCTCAAATTATGTAAAACTAGAAACATTGTTATAAAATATCTTTAAGTACAGGATAATTGACACGATGACACATTTTGGTCTTTTACAGAGAATCATAATCTGTGACTTTTTGTAGCTTAAAGTTGGGCAGTCAGTAATATTTGGTACTTTCCCTACGTTTTGGTCATGCTACTTTATTAGGTATCATGGTGACGGGTAACATTTAGTATTCAGGTACATGCATTATGTTCTGCCTTTCTGTTTCATGTGGAGTAGGAGCCCTCCTTGGAAGCCGTGTCCAAACTATAGCAGTGAAGATGAGTGTACAGTTGGAGCAAACTACCACTATGGA
>JZLH01S0202618.1:11486-21896 GCA_001188425.1 Eucidaris tribuloides
AATAATTTTACCTAATTCTAACCTAATCATGATTATTATTATGATTATTAAGCCTATCATTCCTAATCCTATACTTTCACCTTAAGCAATCACTGACTACTAAACCAACCTACAAATCAACTTGTATTTCTAACAGATTATTTGTGTGCAATATAAGTCATGGTTACTTGCAAGCAAATGCAAATAGCTGAGCTGGTTCTGCTAAATTTGTGATTAGCTTCAATTATCTGTGTTTTTTTCTTTTGACATTTCTTGCTGTATATATTCGCATTTTGATTACAATAACAATTCTAATTAAAACGATGGGGTCACATAATTACATAAAACAATGCAGTGACTAATTGTGCCAATTCCTGTCTGATGGATAAGGTAATTAGTTCATGGATATTCATATAAATCACAGCCCATGTGGGATACATATGGAACCCATCTGGGCCCAGCAAATTTAAAAATATGTTTTCATCCATTATATAGCAGACATCGAATCCACATGGGACTCAGAGTGAAAAAATAAGGGGGGGGGGGACATGGGAAAGGGAACGGAAAACAAGAAGAGAGAGAAAAGAGACTTAGGGGTAGGACCTATACACTGTCTGAAACTTGGGATGGGAATTGATATTTAACTGGGGGAGGGCGCGCAAAATTGGCGGCGCAAATTGATTTTTGCCCAGATAAAAACCGTACGAGGCCCATACGTTTTTACCATGTGGGTTCTAAGTGGGCTGGCCCATATGGGGCCCATATGGAAGATAAATAGGATATAAGCGCTACTGATGATGTCACATTGCTCATATACTAGTATATCCCATATGGGGGCTATATGTTTTTTGCCATGTGGGTTCTAAGTGGGCCAGCCCATATGAGGCCCATATGGCCCATATAAAGCCCATATGGGGCCCATATGTGCCCAGATACTTTGCTAACTGGGTAAACTATTCCTGGATCTAAGATTTTGAAAATTACCTTGCTTTGGACCTTTGGGGCCCTGCCCTAGGCCCCGTGAGGAGCAAGGTATACTAGTTTGAAGGCTCAGATCCTTGTCCGTCGTGCTAGGCAAATCAGGGTCTGAACAACCTGTGGTGCAGACTAGTACTTCCATAGGCCCTGTCTTATAGCTGCTCCGTACTGACCAACTAGATTAGTCTTGGTTCAAGGCACTGTAGTATTTTAGTGCCGAAATAAAGTATGTGCCTGCAGACTACAGGTATACTACATGAGGGCCGTTAAATGTCCAATATAAGGATCATTTCTGCCAAGTTTGATATTAAAGGTAAATGACATGATTGGGGGTAGTCCTCAACTTGGGCTGAAACTACTCTAGAATCAAGTGAACTATGCAAGGATTCTCCTGTGAAAATCTTTTAGTCCAACGTTGACTCATTCTAAAATAAACAATGTCAATATCACTCGTAGAACGGAATCCTGCTGTGTGGTTCTCTATGGGGCTTATTTTTACTCCTATGTTTATGCTTGATTCTCAGCTTTAAGTAAACAAATTACAGACAAATCCTCCCAGGTGGGAGATCCACTCCTGCTAGTGTATAGTTGGTATATATTTCAACTCATTTGGTTCTTGAGGCTTTTTCAAGTGTTCCCAATCATGTCACTAACCTTTAATCAAATCATGTGTTTGAAAGCAGAAAGGGAAAATGAGACTTATCTCCTTGGGTCTTCCAGGACCCTCGCCCAACCTGTCACCCCCTTTAGGGGCCGAATGGGGCTTATCTACACGCAAAGTGAATTGGCTATATTTCTAGATAATAAGACGATGTTCGAAAATTACCTACTTTTGGCCATTTGGGGCCCTGCCCACTGCTTCCGGGGGTCCAGGTGTAAAACCTGAGGACCCTTGAATTCCCACCCCTAGGATACATTCCTGCCAAGTTTGGGCTTTAACAATACCGTATTTACGTACAACGAATGACACACAAATGACGGTTAAAGCATTAGCAACCCAGCAAAAAGTCCAGGTTTCAGATGTTGATATTTAGTATCTGCCATATTGGGTACATTTGATTTGGAGAATTAAATCACCGATACCTTCATTTGGTAATAAATTGGTTAACCATAATTATAACACAATAGTTAATCTATTGAAAACAGATGCTTACAGAAGACAAAATTATCTAACTAGCCCTAATGCATTACGTACTTAATGTTAAGAGTAAGTCTACACTCTACGGTAGTAAACACTGAGTTTATGTGTGAATATAACTGAAAGTTCTGTCACAAATATTCATTTCTTGCTAATAAGGCTAATTTTAACGAAATCAGCACCCCTCTAAACCTATAATTCAAATTTTGTTTGGGTAAAAACGGTCCATTACTTGTAGTTATATGCAGTTTTATTAATGGCCCGATTTTGGCCCTTCAATCGTACTTTGGCCCTTCGGGGCCCATTTGCGTGCCCAGTTGTAAAATATTAGCATTAACTGTTTACAATGGGTTATCAGTGATAATTAGGTGACAATTTGGCCCACTTCAAAAACCTCAAGTTATATTGTTAAGCCATTTTTATGAAATGGGCCCAAAATGGCCCAAAATCAGTCCATTGGGCCAATTTGGCCCGTTGTTCATCCCCAACTAGTAGATATTATCAGAACTATTGACATTGAGTGATTAGACGCATGTGAATAATAATTTGGGGCACTTCAAAAACAATAAAAAGGCGTTTCAAATGCATTTTCTTGACATGGGCCCAAAAAGGCCCAGAACAGGGCCCTGGCCCACTGGTTACATAGTTATTTCTCATGCAAAGGTTAAATCATACTCACCCGACAAGTGCTATGACCCATATTTGTCTTTATAAAGCAATTTCGTTGGACAAAATACACAAATTCCGCAAATGTACGTACCATGGGCCAATTGGCCCTTTTTGGGCAATTTACGGGCCTGGGGTCAATTTCATGACTCTAAATTCATAGAGTATGTCTTGTAGGTGTAAAGCATGTATTTCGTGTGGAAACAAAGAATTGTTTAATGTAAAATTGACCAAAATGCCTATAAAATGATTTGGGACCATTTAAGGTCCCAAATGGGCACTTTGGGCACTGATTTTCAAAAATCGGTCGGCACCAGCGTATTCTACGTCCAATTTTACCTTAGAATCCGTTTTCCAAAAAAAGTGAACACCATTTCCCACTGCCCCTGGTTTTTGAGCCCAACTACCTGGAAACCAAGGAAATAGAGAAATCTGATAGACTTTATTCTATTGGCGACCAACACTACCGTTTTTCTTTGAAGTTGCCTCATAACTCTCTCCAGATACTTACATCATTTTCAATGTACTCATTCCAATATCCCTTTTGGATATATACACCTCCATGGTTATACGTTCCAGCTGTAGTAATCAATACTGTTTTATTCATCTGCAAAAGGTAAAAATGACAAATTTATCAACAATTAAATAAAAATAAAACATAAAATAAAAATATGACTAAAATATAAATAAATGGATGAATGCATATACACATGAATATTGTATATAGCCGCAAGCATTATCAAAAGTGTCAAATTAATTAAAGTGATGGAGATTTTATGTTAAAGGCAAGGTTCACCCTGATATTAAGTTGGTTTTAATCAAAGCAGAACAATGACAGAAACATATCAATGAAAATTTGGCGAAAATCCACCAAAGAATAACAGAGTTATGGAGTTTCGAAGTTTTCAATTTGTGACGTCACATGCGAGCAGCTCCCCATATGTCATGTAATATAAATTCCATAAATGGCAATTTTTTAATCGTTCATAATTGAATAGGGTTTTTTTTATAGTTGCATGTGCGGAATTATGTTTCTGATAATATAGTGAATGCGCAGGTAAAATCATTTTCAAATTTCTGAGAAAACGGCACTTTTATGGAATTTATATCACAAGACCTATGGGAACTGCTCGCATGTGATGTCACAAATCTAAAACTTTGAAAACTTCATAACTCTGTTATTCTTAAGTGGATTTTCGCCAAACTTTCATTAATATGTTTCCTCCCTCATTGTTCTGCTTTTATTAAAACCAACTTGATGTCAGGGTGAACCTTGCCTTTAATTTAGCCCTTTGGATCTCAATGGGACAATAATATGTTACCATTGAATATCAAGATGTAATATAATCCTTTGATTCATTTCAGCCAAATTTTGCAACTTTTGTAGCAACAGATACTACTACAACAGCAAAGTCAAATACGTACTAATGCACCAATTACTTGAAAACAATACATTCCTAACCCTGCTGAATGACTTAAACCATAATACCAAAGGGAGTTTGGGATATCACTTTATGGTATGTTTTGACAGGAAATCTTACAATAAACCTGCAATAGGAAAGAATGTACTGACCTGTCTCATTTGTCTAAGTGTGGGCCAATGTCCCAAGGCCTTGAGGTCAGCTGGTGTAAAGACTCTATCCCCTAGGTACATCTCAATAGGTCCATTGATGAGATCATCATGACCTTGGGTGTGCTCCTCTCCATCCTAGTTGGATAGAATTCAAACAGAAAAGATATATCACATCTTTGTGTCCCACTCAAAGTGAAACTTTCTTTACGATCTGTTTCGACAGGAGCAGGGAAAAGACAGGGACTTTATAGCAGCCACATGCAAATGACTAGGAGTAATGAAGAAGATTTTTTCTTAAAGGCAAGGCATCTCTTTTGCATGCCTAAAAATTAACATTGTGTAAATACAATGCCATTTAAAAGAAAATGCCATCTTGGAACCTTTAGCAAAATATAAGTTTAGTTCAATTTTAGTGGAATTTTAGTGACCGTTAGACTCTGATTAGAATTTTTTTTTGCGAGGAAAAAATTCCTACCATAGAACGTACACTAAACGGCTATTGTTTTCCTTCGCATTTTTCAAATTCTAGGTAATTACTGACCCCCAGATTTCAGAGACATGCCCTTCATCAATAGCCTGGGTTAGGCATGGGTTACTAGTATCTCTCCTGGTCTGCGGGGATGTTTGCAAATGAAATCCACTGCCTTTAAGATATACATACTCTAGAGATCCTCAATTTCCTGTTGACAAAGTGACAATAAATGTTAATTTCGATTTCATTGAGGTACATAGAATAGAAATTAATTACATGCATACTATAGTTATAATATGTGTAAAGATTATTCAGAGGCAGTGGAAACAATTTATGTGTACAACAAGATTTTGGTCATCCTACAGGAACCCAATAGTGAGGTATGATACATATTGTGACTATAATTTATTATTACTTTTAAGTTGAGGTGTCCAGGATTCAAATTTAAATACATCAACTTGGAAAAGTGCCAAAGTTACAATTAAATCATAATCTAACTTTGTTGCCATGCTATCTTGAAATTATTTTTCATACTATATAAAAACTTGCTTTACGAATAAATTTGATCAAAATAATATCAAAAATCTGTGTAATCCCAAATAACTGATTTTACCGATAAACTTGTACGTGTATATTGCAGGAAGTGTATAACAGGCAATTTCACATAAAAGCAATAGTGATGATTACTGATGGATGAATAAACACTAACCTCAAAATATATCCTGATGACTTTGCCCAGATTTTCAGGTTTGTGGACCCATTCTCCCACCTCCTTGATACCATCCTCAAACCGTCTGTCTGTGAATCCACATCCAAGGGCATGGCCTGTAGCATGGCTCATTCGCATCTAGAACATGAAGAAATACATGCAGAGGAAATGACAGTGACAATTTCTATGTTTTGTTTTCAAGTCAAAAATTGGATGCAAACAGTTCTCACAAGTATTCTTTGAGCTGCAATCGCTATTTTGTTAAATTTGTCTGATGAAATGTATGACTACCTTTTGATTTGAATCAATCATTTCCTTCAATGTGATAAAGTAAATACCATCTCCATAAACACATCACAGGCAATTGATTTAAATGTCTGAAAAGAGATTCACACAGAATCATGGTGCTTGGTATGTACCTCTGCATATCGCACAAAAATAAAATAGGACATTTATGAATGAATGAAAGGACATTGATTGTTTTAAATACTTAAGTTTATTTTGACTTAGAATAAACTTTTTCTATGACTTGGGCCAAAATATGCTCAAACTTACAAATTGTATGCCAAGGATATGTTAATAGTAAACTTCTGTGTTGCAAGAAATAATATTCCTGTGATATATAAATTACTTTAATTCTACTATTCACGCAGTTTTGAGAAACTCTAAATTTTCTTTCAAATGTATTGGTTCTTTTGCTGCTCTTACACATTATACTCTTGCACATTTTGATCACCTCCCCAAAACTGAAGGTCATCTATTTACCTCATCAAAGCACCACCAGGGGTCAATTTCCATGGATCGTATTCCCATGTTGAGCATGTCAGTAAAACTAAACTCTTGATTGGCCAATGATATACACTCTGCTTCATATGGTGGAGGCCAAGGGCAGTCGTCTAGCTCTGCAGAAATAAGATAAATTGTAACATTTCAAGTTAATACAATACACTGCATTGATTCAGAACACACTTTGAGTGGGGGTGGCAGTCACTTGTTTTTATACCCCAAGGTCTGCAGAACGTTTGTCTTTTCATCATTGTGAATTCTTGTTTTGATATCTGCCAATAAATGAAATGAAAACGGAAAACAAAATGTTATAGCACAAAACAAGTGACAATATTTTATACAGACCTAAAAAGGGGCTAAAAACGTTTCCTTGTTTTCACAGCATAAAACAAGCAAACTATGTTTTCTTTTTCTTCAGAAAGGGGGGGGGGGTGTCTCTAACATTGAACCACTCATTAATTGCATAAAGGGCTACAGCCCAGGACTCCACCAGTGCAGTTTTGACTCCATAATCTGCAGGGTGTGCATTTAAGTTGTCAAACTACTGTAGGGAATAGGGATCCTACACATATTTTGAGCTCTCCCTTTTCATATGAGGCCTGTTTACAAGTTTGGTTATGGTGATGTATGTGAATTTTCATTTTACTCAGCTCCTGAGGTTTGATAGGTCTTTTGGATTTGAATTGCACATCTATATCACAACATGTATTTTAAAGGCAGACCTTAAACTTATGACATCCAAGCTAGCTGATAGAAGACAAAATGAAAATTATGATGGAATGATACAGCCTTCCGATTGCTAAGCGGTTTCTCCCTCCGTTGTTAAGCAAAATTAATTGGATTATGTAACAGGATGCCATGGACATTGCACAGAATCAAGTTAACTCCAGAAAAGGTCAAATTTTAAAAAGTCCGTGTATAAAAATGATGCGCTTTTTTTTCAAAGTATCATGTACACACAGGTTGTGGAAAGTGTGAATTTTATCGTAGTGAAAAAATCAGGAAAATCGACGCACCAATTTCAGAGTTATGCACATGAAAGACTGACCTCCAAAATGATTCAGTTTCATACTTTCATTACAGAAGTATGTCAGTCAATGGACATTATTTGATATTTCTGGTCATTTGTACAAGTTAAAACTTCCACATCGTGTTAGACACAAATGTTTTGTAAATACATTCCAAATTTCAGCTCAAGATTATTTTGCAAACGCTCGTGTTACAGTTTTTACTGTCGCTAAGGCGAATAGATTTGGTTGGAATATGTTCGAAAACGTAGACCTCACCGGGGGAGCCTACCTTTTCTTGTACGCTTTCGCATACGATATATGCCTCTGGGTTACACTTATGAAGATGACACAAATCGCTACACCAAATTGTCAATGACCGCCACAGTCTTGAAGGGCACTTTTCACCGCAAATATTGACTGTTTTTATGGCGATTACAAATTACAGGAGTATTTTACGCCATTTAAATAATCCATAAAGTGCCGCTTTTTTTTAGAATGTATTAAAAAAAACGTAGAGCAGTTCGACCTGCTGGCGCATCGATGGGTTATGCCTCCGCAGTCCCACTCCCATCCAACTATGTAATTTGAAAAGCGTTCAAGTTTACTATCGGTAGCAAGACCAATTTAGATGAATTAAGCATAAGACCCAATTGTGACCCTTGGACCAAGTCTACAGTAAATTCAACAATTCAAGAGTTCGTAAATTATCGCGACAGTTAGCCTCAATTCGCGACACGCGCAGGCCTTGTGACCTTTGACCTCTGACTTTTCACTCCAAAATCGATCCAGTAATTGGTGCCTATTACAAGATATTTCTCCCAAGTTACATCAAAATCGGAAAGTTCATATCACAAGTTATCAGTTCACGAGCCCAAATCAGGGACATATTATAGGCCCGGTGACCTTTGCTTTGAGCTCCAAAATCTAATCAGTTTATTTGCGTGCCTCATAATACATTACTTCACCCAATAACATAAAATCTGACAGGCCGTTTTCAAGTTATCATCGGTAACGAGCCCAAAATCAGACATATTTTTAGCGCTCGGTGCCTTTGACTTTCAGCTCAAATCTAATCAGTTTATTGGTGCCTTATAATAAATACTTCACCCCAAGTTTCATCACAATCCGACCCAGCGCCTCTCAAGTTATCCTAGGTAACGAGCCCAAATCAGACATCATTTACGGCACCGGCGTGACCTTTTGACCTTTCAACCTTTCACCCCAAAATCTAATCAGTTCATTGGCTGCCTCATACATACATAACTTCACCCAAGTTACATTCATCAATCGACCAGCCACTCTCAAGTTATCGCGTAACGAGCCCAAATCAGGACAATATTTAAGGCCCGGTTGACCTTTGACTTTGACCTTTCAGCTCCAAAATTAATCAGTTTTTCATTGGTGGCTCATAGTACATACTTTGGTCCTTAGTTTACATCAAAATCCGATTGGGGGGTTCTCAAGTGTATCGCAACGGGTAACGAGCCCAATCAAGAATATTTAAGCCAGAGTGACCTTTCTGACCTTTCAGCCCAAATCTAATCGTTCATTGTGCCTCATAATAATACTTCACCCAAATTACATGACAATCCGACCAGCCTGCTGTCAAGTATATCGCCCGCGGTTACGAGCCCAAATCGAGACATATTAGGCCCGGTGACCTTTGACTTTCGACCTTTCAGCTTCCAAAATCTAATCAGTTCATTGGTGGCTCATAGCTACATTACTTGGGTCCTAGGTTACATCAAAATCCGATCGGGGGTTCTCAAGTATATGCGCTCGCGCGTAACGAGATCGGTTACACGGACGCGCACGGCGACGGACGCACGGGCAAACGGACAAGCCCGAAACATGATGCCTCCGGCACTTCGTTGCGCGAAGGCATAAAAATCATATAACGCATAACATACATTCATAAGGTATTTTGCAAAGAAAAACAAAAAGAAAAATGTGAGAAAAAATCAGCGTTTCAATGCAATTGTAACAATGGGAAGAAAAATTAAGTGGAAATATGTAAATATGAATTAAATTATAACAAGTGTAATATTTGCGAATTTGTAAATTATTTGTTAGGGTCCATTCTGAAAGTCTATCTTCGAGCATGGTACCGGTTTTGTAATGAAAGTGGCACCCCCGGGATGCTACACCTGCACGATAACTGTGAAATGTTATAGCGCTCGATGAAGATTGCAGAAAAAGTCACTTTTTAACATTATTTACATTTAATTCTTGTGTCTTAAGAGTTGGAATATTTAGTAATTAATTAAGTAACATATATACGATAACATGGAAATTTTACAGTTTAGTGTAAAAATCTGTTATTTGTGACAAATCTGATTCGATTTTCATAAAAGCATGCCCGACGACGTGTGTCTCGCACACTGCATACGTGACACCTGATTTCTGCAGTCCGTGGAATTTGTTTTGCATTGGTAATCAATTGTAATAACTCATTTCACATGCATGGTTCGCATGTTTTTGCATGCATTATGCAAAATCATGTCTAGTCTCAGTATCGAGACCCTATCTAGAAGGTGGAATATGCTCCAAAAGTAACATTTTTTGTTAATTAATAACTCATGAAGGAGGCATTTGTACAATTTTTTACTGCACACATTATGTAGTTCATATTTTATTCAAAGTTCACATCTCTTGAAATAAATGAAAGATTTTGCAAACGCTCGTGTTACAGTTTTGAAAATCAACTTACTCAAATTGATTTTTCGATTTTCTCAAAAAATACCAAACATATCGAAAAGCTTTTTGGTACATATTTAGCTTGATACTAAGGAAATATAACCCGAAAGCCACAACAAAATTGAATGTATAAATCACGAAATATCGATTTAGAAAGAATCGTCCGCTAAATGGAAGAGCGTAGCGTCACACGGAGGCTGTTCGTTATGAATGGTTACGTAAGATGGCTAAAAGGCCTTAGCAACTGGAAGGCTGGATAAGAAGAAGACAAGAAGACAAGATAATCTCACTCACCTCCATAATCATCTGCCCTGTCATTAAATGCATTGTGAGCCTACATAAAGGACAGAGATACAACACAAAAAGAACTATGTAAAATCAGAAAAATAGCAATATACCAGT
>JZLH01S0202629.1:18629-26129 GCA_001188425.1 Eucidaris tribuloides
AACACACACACGCGCACACACACATACGCACACACACTCACACACACACACATACATACATACATACATACATACATACATACACACAAACACAAAACACCATCACATATATAACATCACACACACACACACATACACACACACACATACCATCACACACACACATACACACACACACATACACCATCACACACACACACATACACCATCACACACACACATACACACCATCACACACACACAAACACACACACACACATACAAACAAACAAACAAACGATACCATTACCTGTCGCATCTGTCTCATCGTTGGCCAACTTCCACCATACGTGTTGGTGACGTCATCAGGTGTCAATACCCGTGATCCAAAGTACTGTTCGATCGGTACATTGATTTCATCGTCATTTCCCTGGTCAAAGCTTTCCTAAGGTTGTAAAATATTAAACATTTGGACATTCACTTTCCATTTACATGGATTCAAAGAATGTGATTTTGTTTTATTCTAAGCTATTTTTATCCTCATACTGACCATATTCAATTAAATTTTAGCTTCGCGGCGACTCAACAATATGATTAAGTTTTATTTGTGATTTTATACTATTTTGTTTGACATTAAATTTAATTGATAGTCATCCATATTTTTAGTTAATGTTATATTGCTTTGATTTTGAATCACTGAACGCAGTTTTGCTTCATCTGAATTTTTTCTCTTTTCGTCATAATGCTTTTGAATCTTATCGACATCACTTTGTTCTTTTGCAAATTGCAAGGGTCCTGCATGCTCCTACAATTCAATTTTGTGGAGACCTAAATAGTAATGACACTTTATTGAATTACATGGAATTAAATTGAGTGGAATACGAGGAAATGTACAAGAATAAATAAATTCTAGTGTGACTGCCAAGATTTCACTTCTTCCATGACAACAAATAATATAATCAGCAAACTAGCATTCCATCATTCTTTAATCGTTTTAACAATCCGAATAAAATAATAAAAATGACTTACGCTGAGGTTGATATGAATGATTTCGTCACTGTTCTCAGGGTCATTCAGGAAGGTGGCTATTTCTTGGATGGCGGCCAGGTATGTGATGTGGTTCGGGGTACACGTGGTAGCAAAATCGGTTCCCGCGTGCACCAACCGCATCTAAAACTCAACATAATTTAGGCATTTACCGTATTAATACACGTATTCAGTTTTATCAAAAAGACGTTGTCCTTTTCTTTTCTTTCTTTTTTTTTTTAGCAAAGAGACTTGCTTTAAAACAGAACGATACAAACTAAAGGCAGATGATATGAAGTGCCGGTATACATACAAACATAATTCCAGGGAAACTTTTAAAGATACATTAAAGAAAATACATGTGATAAACATAAGTGGAAACAACAAGATGTCAAAAAAAAATTAGTAAGTAAATAATATTGAACTTTAAGACTTACTGCGCAGTTACAGAAATTGTGTCCGTATTTCTGACCCAAATTCCTAGCGAAATGTAAACTCCATGTAAAGCAAAATGACGAATACAAACAAACAAAAGCAAAACAAATCAAGTGATATTTTGTGAAGCTTACGCCATTGTATTTATTGTATTACATTTATGATGGAGTAATTAATGTAATTAAAGTATTGAAGTGATCACGCTGTTCGAATACATGAGACTAATGAAATTAAATCATTCTGTTTTTCATTTCATTTGATGGGATGGGGAAAATATATCAGTATTATTTATACTTCATGACTTAAGTCCTAGTTTCCTGGAGAATTTTTCTATACAAATTTTAAACGTTTAACATCTAAATTAAGTCATGTTTATAATTATATATTATGAAATATGTATCACTTAAGTAAGAACTCTATCACAACTTTAAATTTAGTAATTTGCACACTTTGTAATTTGTAATGAAATAAAGGCATCGTGATCGAAATGGAAGACCCACAAATGAGTGGAGAAAAATATTGTCTTACGGGGTAATTTTTTTTACCTCGTTTTCGCAGTACACATTATCCAGCTCGATATGTCGCGCCCCAATTCTTAGCTGATCCAACAAACTGAATTCCTGGTTAGCAATACCCATACATCGGGCTTCATACGGTGGCGGCCAAATGCAGGTATCTTCACCTGTATGAAACATATGTGGAACACTTATTAATACATGCTTTCCATCGTTTTCTGTCCATCCTTTGTGTTAACTTTTTTTTTTGGGGGGGGGGGGCAAATCATGCGTTTTGTCACCTTTTCATTTTTCCTATACTTTTCATAGCTATCATTTGTGGCTGATGATATGATTTCCTGTATAATTTGTGATGTATATGAAAATTGTAATTGTAAGAGTTTATTGCCCACAATATAAATTTGCTTTCCACCAGCAAACAAATACACATACATTTTTTACATATTAACAATGATAACCATACAAAAATTAACAAACAATTTCTATACAATTAATGATATAATCACATTAGTTTCTGTTAAGAGTTAAGTTACACACTCCCCAATATCAGAAACAATAGCAACATGGTTGCATTAGATATCTTGGGTATAAGGAATATGTTTAACAGCACTTGCCGATTCTTTAGAGAAAAATATTCCCTCAAACAAAATTTACAAAACACTGCTGGTGGCCTCTGCAGAGAGCGCTTTATATTTCGTTCTGCATTTTGTTCCCTATTTTAAAGTGTTGCTTTGTATATATTTCGATGTGCTTCTATGATGGAAAAATATAGAAAGACAGATGGATATACATAGATAAATGAATATGTGCACATATATAAAACATACATACATACTCTCCTGTATGCATATTTTCGAATAGTATATATTCCAGGTGTGTTTGTCCCACGACATATCAATAGACTCCCAGTTATACGGTAGAGATAAGTTATCGGCACTGGAGAAAGGGGCATTCTCTCCTTCCTCCCCCCCCCCCCGTCAGGCAGCCAGTTGTACCCGACCCGGTCACCTTTTTAAAGATTTAAATAAAGATTTAATGTTGGGATTTTTAAAGGTTCACCGTCGAGGCATGTTTTGCCACATTTTTCCCGAATATAACTCATGACAATTATAGTCTTAAAAAGACAGGCAGATCTGAACTGATGCAATGGCAACGGAGTACAAGCAACAAGAACAAAGCGACCGAAGTATTTTATCTCCCAACTAATGCAGTTTACCTTGCAATATGCGATAAAAATGTCGCTGCTTTTCCATTACGGACTATGGACCTTGAACTTTAATTTACATGTTTTAAGCATGATCACTTCTTTATGTTCAATATATACCGGTATTACATTTTCACCTGAAAGTGTGACCTTAAAAGAAGGTTTAGAGGCGTTGATCATTTTGCCCTCTCCCCGACTACCAATAGGTGTTTACCGGGTGTTCACGATTAGATTATTTATGTGGTCTGTGTTACAAATATATTTCAAATAACATTTCAAATGGCTTACCTCCGTACAAATTTCCGTACGCTCTGGCATTGTACGAATTGTGTGTCTAAATTAAAATGAATGATAATAACTCAATTTACTCTTACAGTCTTAGATAACAAAAGGAAATCAAACACCAACGATAATCACTTTAATAAGCGAGTGAGTACTTGAGATTACCTTTCAATTCATATTCGTGCAGTAACAACATAATGACGAAAAAATGAACTCGGCAGGTTGTAATGGGGTAAGTGGTGGTGTGTTGGGTTAATTGCTTGTTTTTTATAAACTTGAAAAAATGTTCATGAAAAGAATTTTCTTACATAACTATAGTCCCCATGCGAAAAATAACGTTTGGAGCATTTAAGATATAAATAAGTTTTGATTTCCTATAGTTAAGTCGTTATTTCGACACGAAGTTGTATTTTTTTATATAGATCGTACCAACCTATGTTTCTCTGACTTTCCCTCCCACTTGTACTCTTTGATTATCAACTTATAAATCAATATCAGTTACTAAAATTATCATTAATTGTTATACTGTGATATAGAGTAAAATTCAACAAACACTTACTCCAATAAATTGGATCTGATCAAACGGAACATCAATCTGGAAGAAATACAAACAATTAAGCAAATTATAAATTACGAAGAATGAATTAAATATAGACCGACAAACACGTCTTTGTTACAGTGTGTAGTCATTAGAATGTTGATATACCTATGAAAAATTTGCCAATGCATATACTTGAAAACATTTGTTAAAGATACACAGCCCAAGATATGGCATATAAAAGAACACACAGATCAACGACATAATTGTAGAATATCCCGGTCGCTTAATACTTAACCCGATTAATATCTCGTCAAAACTTGTTTAATTAACACTTTAGAACCCATATGATTCACAACTAACCAAGCTGTCCAATGTTTTTTCCTAGATTTCTATAATGAACCCATACTTACACACGTTACACAACAGTATTGCTGTCTTTAAAGCCACCGAACCAGTATACAGAAAAGATACTTATATACTGATCACCTTAGTTCACCTGTGAAAAGTTGTCAGCAGATCAAAGTAATGAAAATGTATTCTATTGATTTATTTATTGGATATACCGTAATATTTTGATATTTCCATACCTGGACATCCATCTGTGTTTTCAGAGCAAACTTCAACCACGGATCAACATCACCGACGGATCCAGGGGTGCAGCGACCATTCTCGTCACACTATATAGGAGATACAACATAGTATTGTTTTCAAAATGTTTATTGTTTTGTGAGATTTTTTGTGTAGGTAAATAACAGAATGGGCAAATAAATTTGTATTACATAGACGGTATATAATTGCAATGCTTGTAATGTACTTTTACTACTTCTACTGCTACTTCTACTATTCTACTATTATTGCTTTCACCTATAGTACCACTACTATTACTATTATTATTACTACTACTACTGCTACTATACTACATGTACTTGTACTACTACTACTACTACTACTACTACTGCTGCTGCTGCAGTAGTAGAAGTAGCAGTAGTAGTAGCAGTAGTAATAGTAGTAGTAGTAGTAGTAACAGTAGCGTCACTAAGGGGGTCACGTCGCCCCCCCCCCCCCCAATCGGCCAGCCAAAAAAAATTAAAACGAAAGGAAAAAAAGAAAAGAAAACTGGCATGAGCCGAGTTAGAAAGTGATCTTTAAGGCATCTATTTTGCATGCCTAAAAATTAACATTGTGTGAATACAATGGAATTTAGAAGAAAATGCCATCTGGGAACGTTTAACAAAATATAGTGGAATTATACATGAGGTGACCGTTAGACTCTGATATGAATTTTTTCTCGCGAGAAAAAAAATCCTGCCATAGAACGTACACTAAACAGATATTGTTTTTCTTTCGCATTTTTACAATTCTATAGGCCCCCAGATTTCACAGACATGCCCTTCATCAGTAGCCTAACGGCATGGGTTATCTTTACCTGGTCTGCGGGGATGTTTGCAAATGAGATCCACTGCCTTATCAGGGGCGTAGGCTGGTTTGGGCATGGGGAGGTGCACATCTTGCGGAGGTGGAACTAACTTGGTGTGGGGAGGTGCACATCTTAGGGAGAAAATCAGGCGTTGAAAGCAGAAAAGGTGAAAATTTCTTTTTGCTTGCCAGGGGCGGAACTCCTTTGGCTCTGCGGGGGGTGCACGTGCACCCATTAACCCCCCCCCCCAGCCTACGCCCTTGCTTATCAGAGTAAGTCTTTTTGTTAAGATTAAACTTCTTCTTTTTATTTAAATTTTGTTTAAAAACCGTTCTGAAACTCCGGCTTAATCTCGTAAAGGTTTGTGTAACACCCTTACATGCTGTTTATAAATCTGAATAGTGTGTTTTAAATCTTTGATGAGTGTATTTCTAGCGTTGATGGGTTTCCTTTGTTAATTAATCGTTGAAATGTTTCGCAATACAGATATTTCTTTTGTGGCATATTTTAAAAGCAATTATGCTTGCTGTTCATCTAACTTTCTCCACCTGTAGCAGTATTCAGATTTTTAAAAAGGACTAAACATGATCTTGGGCTTTTGCTCGTCTGGTGAGGTAAATTTAGGGTTCTACAGTATTTCAAATTTTCTATTTTCATTGCAAAAAAAAACCCACAACAAGTTACTATTGATTTACACAAAACGAGAATGCATGACAGAATGAGTTTACGAACGAATGTCTTATTCTTCTTTTCTCCTGAAGGAATTATCTTCACCTTCAAAACCGCTCGATTGCAGGATTACCGCTGTAACTTACTTTAAACCAGCGATAGCTGAGCAAATTTTGCAAATACACTTATCAAAATCAAACAATTTGCTAAGAAATTCCTCCTCCAAAATTCATCAACCACGGGGCACACCTTTCGCTTGTGCGCCATTCTGCGTTCCTACAAAATCAAATTCAGTTTCACCACTGAGTGCCCTTATAAAGCATAAATTTTAAATCGGACGTGAATAAAAGGCTCGTAACCAGGGGGAAGGGATGGTGCGTCGGGTGCGTACGTATACCCCCCTCCCAAAAATCTGAAAGGTCTACTCTTTCAAAAGAACATAATTTATTTTAATAATCGTAGGGTTTTGACAACTGTTGAATGCTCATTTCACGAAACAATACTGTTAACAGAGGGTCAAATTATACTTATAAAACCGCTAGAACGCATGAGCTCCATGGGATCCTGACTCCAGTTAATCATAACCATGTTTTTAATTGATCTGCTATCAGCAGTTTCAAACACAAAATTCATATCCATAAGAAGTGCCAAAAGTTTGAAAGTGGGTTTGTTTTCAATTATTGCTGATTGTCCATTGTTATCAGAAGTTCAAAATAAGCTCATAAACCTCTAGAACTCATATTAGCTTCAGGGGCTCCGCCCCTGACCCCCGACAAATTATCACCATGTTTTGAAATTATCACCTGTCTTCATTTCATAAAACCAAAAGTTATCCCTTCGGAAGTGTCAAAAATTGAAAGCGGTGTGATTTTTAATCATTGTTGACTGCCCATTAAATTTTCATGAAAAATGTTAGCAGAGACTCAAAGTAACCACACGAAACTGCTAAAACCCAAAAGTTTCAGGGAGCTCCGCCCCCTGACCCTCGCCCGAGACCCATAGGGATCCTAAGCGGGCCCCTGGGCCAGATGGTCAGCGCCTTTTCCAGCATGAAAAACAAGTTTCATGGTCCCTGTTCAAAGGTCTATTTTCTTGACATATACGCACCCCCTTGGAAATTCCCGGCTACTGGGCTGTTCAAACATGGTAAACACTTACTTAATTCTGTTTGTGTTCACATTACAGTATAAATTGTTTCAAATTACTTTGAAATAATACACCACAAAACGCGATTTTCTCCGTGGAATTTCAAAGTTTCCAAAACCGCTCGCTCGTGAAATTCCTTTTTAACTATTTATGACAAACGTAATGCAAAAAAACTTATTTATAACAAATTACTGAAAACTGTTACACTTTTCAACACAAAAATTGTCAATCAAACCCTAATATTTCAGTACATCTATACTGTCGCACAATAATATCTAAATTTTAA
>JZLH01S0202629.1:31129-45880 GCA_001188425.1 Eucidaris tribuloides
GTAAGCTTTACAAAAACATTGCCTGTTATTGTAATTTCTTAAAGCACTTGTCTTACAAGGGGAAACGTTTGACCATGAAATTTTCACAGCAGAAACCGTAAACGGTGTATTTATTTCTGCAATTATTCTGCCCA
The DNA here is from genome assembly GCA_001188425.1 of Eucidaris tribuloides. NCBI lineage: Eukaryota > Metazoa > Echinodermata > Echinoidea > Cidaroida > Cidaridae > Eucidaris > Eucidaris tribuloides. The sequence continues at coordinate 31,264 of JZLH01S0202629.1, forward strand.
TAGTCCATACTGAAGACCACTTCCAATCTTGCCATTCCCATATGAAACTCATGTAAAATATTGTTTGTAATAACCATTTTTTTTTCAAAGATAAAAAAAGATACGTACAATAATATAACTTTGTATTTAAAGAGGCGTTTGGAAATAAGATGTAATCATTAACGACCTGCATTTAATAACTCATTTCACTTAAGTGGCAAATTTAGAGTCAGGTTCATGATTATTCATACCAATTTAAACAGAACATTTAAATTTTAAATTGTTTTTATCTCAGAAAACTTGATTACATGTAGACAACCACACTACTGTCGCAATTATCGATTATCGTTGCTTATCAGTGGCATAAGACCACTGCCAAAACTAGTATAGCGTCGAAATATGAGCTTTGTTACTGGACTACCGCGACCATAGCCCCAAGAAATTTTCCTTACCACCCTAGGGTGTCAGAATTATACTCTTATATTCAGTGTTATATGCATACGCTTCAAAGTGAGAGAATAAAATCGGGATACAAATATACAAAACACCGGTTTGAAATTCTTGGTGTAATGACCACGTAATTGTATTTGGAGGGAAATTACCATTTATCTATAGTGACTACTCCACTTTTTTATGAGTTTTTTTTAGTGGTTTAACTATAAGTGAAATTCAAATCGAATGATAGCATCCATGTGTAGCGTCAGACTATCTCATAGAACACAGCACAGCGACATTGATTGCGAATATCAAGGAACATGAGGACGCTCTAATGTCGGCATTGTTTCCGACCTGACCAGGTGACCGTGGGGTCAACACAGTTTCTGAAAATGAATAAAATGAAAACATATTAGAGAAAACAATTTATACTCTATTGTGAAAAACAACATTCTTCGTCAGTATTAAAATAAAATTGACACTTAAATATTGTTGACAATATTTATTCTGAGTTTTGCTATTCTGTCGTAATGGACAAATAAATCACGTGTCATTCTTTAGTAGCTTGTGACTCACTGTATAAAGCCTAACAAATCTTTGGATTATTAATTAATGGTAAAATACAAAGTAATACCTACGATCGCGTAGGGTATCTTGTCATAATTACACAAGCAAAATTGATTAACAAGTCATAGACGTATGTATGTTCAATGAATCTAACTCTGCAAACAACAATGATTTATTTCGAGAGATAAAAACAAACACAAAACTCTTAACTCGAAAGCTCCATCCTAATGTGGAGGTAAACGAATGACGGAATAAAGCTACCTCTTTATTCAGTAATATTATTTCCATTTCAGTACATCATTTCCCAAGCTAACTATACTGCAAGGGAATTGATCGTTCATTTGGCTCTTAAATGTATTTTAATGACTTTTCCTCTAAGAACTATTCAAACTATATATATTCAATACGCAAATGAAGAATAAGATGAATAAAGACAACAAAACTCACTATTATTGTTCTCTGAAATTTGTCAGTTGGAACTGGATGTTCCATGTATGTGAATTACAGAATCTCGAAGCATACGGCTTATATTAAACATGCCAAGACTACAGCTACCGGTATTTTATATCACTTAAAGTTTAGGTTCAATATAACAACTTACTATATACAGCTTTTTCGGGCTCAGAAGTTGGTGGTATCGTAGGAAGAATATCCTCTGCAAATAGACAAATAAAGAAATCGGATGTTTATTCAAATTTTAATGGAAATGGGGAAAATGAAGTTATGAAGAGAAAAGGCGGCAACGTAAGAGGACCAAAATCTAAAAACCTGAATGGTTCTTGATTTCATCTGATCCATTATACCCTAGGCAATACTGAAACAATTTATATGCATGAATTAATCCACTTACCAAAAGAAATTAAGTCTTTGTATATTAGAATAACTTCTTGAATAACAGCAGTTATGAAGCATCATACTTCGTCATAGGGATCATAAAGGAAATTGCAGTTGGAACAATAGAATGGTAAATATCTACTTTAATCGTGTAGATATGTAACGTAAAACGCACAACTAGTATGTACCATACCATGTTATTAGTGCACTACTTGACGAGAGGAGAAAGACGACAAGAAGAAGAAGAAGAAGAAGAAGAAGAAGAAGAAGAAGAAGAAGAAGAAGAAGAATGATCCCGATACCTGATCTGGTTTTGAAGAAAAGCTCTGCGCAATCGCCCATTCCATATTGATTCCACGGACAAATTTGACCTTCGTACGTCATATTGGCGGTAAGGTCACGGAGGATGCACTGCTGCACGAAGTGGTTGGAATCAGGATAGCAGATCTCCTCCATGGGATCCGTGGGATAGTAGCGAACACTTTTCAGGTTCCCCTCGGACTATAGTCATGAAAAAGGTAAACGGAAATAATACATTTTGGAGACTTTTTACAATTCAAATAAGATAAAAGGCAATTTTACCTAATTAACCCAAAACCACGAAAGGAGAAGTGCCGTGCCACGATTTTATTCTCGTTGAAGTTTACGTTTGAAACCACGTAGAAAATATTTATTAATGCTCTGTGAATATGGACAGGTGACACGGGAACATTTTGAAAGTGATATCAGGGACAAAATTCCTATTTTTACACTTACGCGTTGAGATAGATTGTTGTTACTGAAAATGAAATACGTAACTGTTGATGCAAATATTCTACTGTAAGGCACAATTTAATACATTGGAGCTTCAATTAAAGAATGCCAAACTTTGATATCTGAGTTACAAAATAGTGCATAAATGGACAAATAAACTTCCTAGAATACAAAAGTGTGGAAAATTATGCTGCGTTACTGGCAGGATATGCATGAATAAACAACTACCACAGCTGTGGAGAAAAAAAATAGCCTAGATCCTCACACAGTATGACAGGAAATAAGGATTTTGAATCCGGTCAACCTGAGTTCTTGCAGATTTTTACTTTTAAAGCCGAAATAATCAATTTGAAACACAATTTTTCAGGCTTCATTTTTAGACCTTATCAAAGACACTTAGAGCACGGAGTATTATGTAGCTCACATTTTTTTAAATTGTGGTCATTGTTAAATTGCGTCTTTAACCCTTTGCACGCAAATGTTGCAATTTTGCACATTCGTACAATTAAATTCAACATTTCGTACAATTAAATTCAACATTTGTAATAATTAGTTCTCTCATTTACGTTTGTACTAGAAAAGCTAACAAATGGCCATAATGCGTAAGGAACATCTTTTGAATAATTACCAGTATCAATGGTGCAATAAGGATAGCAAGATTTAAAGAAAATATCAAAGTAACATTCGTCATTATTATCGCCTCAGAATTAATTCAGCATGCAAAGAGTTAAGGTATTTGAAAGTATACGACTTCATAAAAGCAAAACCATGGAATTAAATTATAGATAACACTGTATTCTCTAACTTAAAGGCACACTCTTTACTACAAATTAAAAATATGTAATATCATGTAATACTTACACCAGATACCTTGAATTCAATTTGTTTTGGCTATAAAGTCATATTGAAGTTTCTTGATATTTAAGTTGCTAAAATAATGGGGCTTTTTACCTCAACCCACATCTTCTGATAGGAGATGTCATAGCGGGTAATTTTAATGGTATCTTGAAGGGCCTCTTGGACGTTGGCTCCTGGAGTCCATCGAAGCGTATAAATATGACGACGGGTACCGAGTGGATCACTGACGATATGAGGCTTGAGAGGGACCCCTAAAATATCAAATGAGCAGAGATCATTATTAATAACGTAAAACTTAAATTACCGCAGGTCTCTGCGTGACGTACGTCAATTTGAATGACACAAAAAGAAGTCTGTCCTCTTTAATTTAAGAAATGTGTATACAATTGTTGGGTGGGAATAGTTTAGCAGGAGCGCTATATTTCTATTGCTTTGGAGCCATGGTAAAAGCCGATCATAGTACGCAATTGAGGAACAGATGAAACCTAAACAGGGTTTTCACTTACATAATGATGCAAGTTTGTAATTTTACTTCTGTAGTAAACTATGTTATCTATAGCAGCCCTAAGTTTGGTTTGATGTTATTCTAGAAGTGAGTTTAGAGTCTCTATGAAGAAGATCCTGTGGCAAATATTTCTTCAATCACTTAAGGTAAATTTGTTGTGCGACTTTCAATTGGTTCAATTCTTATCATGGTCCTTATCTAATACACTGCTGCTCATAATTATGGAATATTTTGTTGATACTTGCGTTCTTTCTCCTATATCGTCCAAACTTTTCAGGATAAGTGTTTATTTCACAAAAACGCAGAATGTGAACAATTTTTGGATTTCATGAGATGACTAAAGTAAAAACTAAAATACATTTGAGCGCTATAACAATTATATATATATATTTTTTTAAATCCACCAAAAATGCTGAAAAAAGTATTAAATTAAAGTAATTATAAAAACAACACAAAAACTGATAAATTTTGATCTAATGGCAATTATCATTAAATTAACATCAGAATAGACATTGCAAGTCTAATAACGCGCATAACCACCCGTGACTCAACAACAACTCTGAATACCGCCATTTTTAAACACAGTTTTCAGCGTTGAGTCGGATGCTACAAAATGCTCAGCATTCCTTAAATGCTTATATTATACTTGTTTCACCAGGGGTGAGCAAATATTAATCCCAGATGTACCGTTCACGGAAAAAAGGCAACTTCTAAAATATCTCTAAAATATTCCATAATTATGAGCATGAGTGTATAATGATGACATAGTGTGTGCTCTTATCTCTTTCGTTTACAGGTATACAGGCAAATTCTTTCATTCGTACAACTCAGATCAGTGTAATTGTTGGTATAATGTTTGAATTCAGTTAGCTTCTGAAACATTTTCGACTGCTCAGTCTAATCCAGTTGTATCCCTTTAATATCCCTACCGATCAATCAACGCTTGCTCGCGATAAGAATAGTGCATTTGTAGTCTATGTTATAATTGAGGTACCAACGTAGTGAATTAGGTCGATATATTACAAATGCTGACTTAAATGAAATGAAATGTCATAAATATTTCAGTAATAGGACACTCACCACTAACACGGATTGTAGCTTTGGCCGATCCCACAGAATTGTACGCAATGCATGAATAATTCCCATAATCCTTTGCGGGCTTCAGATCAATTATGAGTAATCTGTGGATTGAAAATTATTCGGTTAATATTTACATGGTTTACTTTGGAACATGAAGTGGTGGATCCACATTCCTCAAGCAAACCAAAGTTAATAAATGAGTATTCAACGTGTCCAGCCACAGATAGCAATACTATAAGCCATTAGGCCTACAGTTCGTTGATATCTGGAATGTCGATTGTATGAATCCATATTTCACCTCATTAACTTAGAAGGAATGTATGAAATGACTGCTTGGAATATTGTGACGAGTCTAAACAATACGGATAAAACAAGGAACGATGAAGTATATAAAATAGGCCCTAACATGATTATGCACATGAAGTTGTTTTATATTGAAAATTGAAATGATAAATTCATATATTTTTTCTTCAAAATGATATAGATATTTCTGTTCTCGCTGTCAGATAAAACGAAAAGTGTTAAACTATATCAGTACCATTTGTTTATTTAAAAATGTTGTTCTCATGTTCCTTGAGCAGAGGACGATTTTGAACATGAACTAAGATTTTTTTCATATTTCAGAAGTCAAAAATTAGCGCCGGTGAATTGCTTAAATCATTTTTTTTTTTATAATTGTGAAATATCAAGTGCAGAACAGAATGCCCTTGTAGTTCAGATGATTGACTGTTGAAGGCAAGTCAGAAATAGAATACCGACGAAAATATTAAAACGAAAGAGGGTAACAAATTCGTTAACAAAATGTCCGATATTGAGCAGTAGGCCTATACGTCTGATCTTCTGTAGATATGAATACACAATTGAAATCTTTAGATAAATAATAAAAATCTTTAGCTTGCGTTCATAAAAAAGAATTTTATTATAGACTAATCCTTACTTACATTGCTGATTGCATTTCATTTTTTCATAATCATGTTAAGTTACAATGTATATTCTGAAAACATCACAGAACATTTGTTTTAAAGTTCCCAATATACGTGTCATTATCGTAACCTTCCGTATTAGGAGTAATTAAGGTCCGTGTTATATTACGTTATAACGATAAACATTACAGTTACAATGACCTCAATCCCGATCAAATTTTCAACCACATTTGGTTAGATTGTGGATGATAGAACAAGATGCAGATGAAATATCAGTAGAGTAATTCTAAGACAATTACTTCATTGACTTTCATCACAGGATAGCCACCCTCCGTACAAAAACCTTTGGAAACTTACTCCTGTGAATTATTATCCCGAGACAATTACAATCACGACAGTTACAGCTGGAATGCCCCTCCTCTCATGAACAAGGAATTTATCGTGCTCATAACTTCTTGTGGGGGTGGGGGTGGGAGTAATTGTTCTTCGGGGTACTTATCGCAGGGGGATTAATTATTCTGGGTGCATGGTATATGTAGCTGTTCTTGCGGATAATTATCCCGGGTGGTAATTGTCTTGAGGTAATTGTTAGGGTTGTATATTTATCCAAGGGTAATTGTCAAAGGGTAGTTGTGCGGCTATACGAGTCGGGTTCTTATACATACTTGGTTGAAGGTTCCTCGGTTACCGTCCATCTTGTCAGATTCACATTGTCTTTCATCCAATAGAATCGGGCCTTCGGCACACTCTCGGCTGTACACTGCAGACGGAGATACTTCCCCGCACTGGCCCGCCGGTCAGGAGCTGATGTCGTCACCGTTGGTGGATCTAAAAATGATGGGAAAAACACTTAATTTGTGAATTTGAATGTCAATTTCCTCTGAGATAATTACTTTCAGACGAATAGGACATTACGTTTAACCTGAAACACATTCGTGTCAAAAAACTTATCATTTTTTTTTCAAATTCAGTTTATGTTCATAATGGGAATGGAGCAAACATTAGACTATCAGGTCGTCGTATACTGTTCGGTTCACTATAACAGTAGAGTTGGTAGGATCACTCATTAAGGTGTGACTACTTACCGTGATGTCTGCATTAAACCCTGCGCTCACTTTTCAAAAAGTGCAATATTTAAAGAAATGTCTTTCACATTAAATCATCTCGATGAGTTCGAACAGTTACGATCAAAAACAGAAGCCTGTATACACTTGAAAGGGCATGTGCAATGCACGTTTATAATTACACATAATTAAAAATTATACGACGATAATCAAACACACGGTTAAGCATAACGATCTGTAATTACCACCTTGAAATGTGTGCACCCTCCCGGTGATGCATTCAATTGTCAACCACTGCTAAAAACACCCCCCCCCCCCCTAAAAAAAAAAAAACTAAATAAATAAAATAAAATAAAATAAATAAATAAATTAAAAAAATAGGAAAAAGAAAAATTGGGAAGAGCAAAAATGATTCAATGACGTACATCGAACGATTATTTCGACCATCCGACTGTCAGGTTTGCTCTTGTTAAGTTCGTTAACTTCGTTTTCTGCATCGCAGACGTACATCCCGCTTTGGTTCCGTGATACGTTAGGCAGCATCAAGCTTACATCTTGAAAAGACAGAGAAAATAAACAATAGATTGATGAAATGTTTAGATATGATGTTTGATTACGATAGAGCTATTCGAGATTTATCCCACTGGCGATTTATATCAGATCATAATTTACTTTGGCTGGCGGCGTGACATTTTTTTCGTCCAAGGCGCAAAGTCAACGACAAACAATAATTTTGTTAAGAATATAGATTTCCACACGTAAAATTTGCAAACAAAATATTAATAATTATGCAAAGTCCGAAAACAGAAGTCATTTCAACCGCTTGACAGTATCTCCGAACAGTATCTCCCAGTCATAGGCGACCTCGCGAAAACTCGCTCAGCGGGGGGGGGGGGGGGGTAATGACGAATTTTTTTTTTCCAAATCAAGGTCCAAAATTTTTCCCGTCACGCCGACCTCCAAAACTCGCTGAACGGGGGGGGGGGTGTTACGAAAAAAAAATTGCCAAGATCCCAAGAAAATTCAATTATTTCCCCACATTTCAGATCGAAAAAAGGGGTGAATTACGGTGAAAAGGGGGGGTGTTTGGAGTGTTTGAACACCCCAAAACACCCCCCTGCGTACGCGTATGCTCCCAAGGACATGTTGCATAAAACTTTTGCCAGAGAAAAACTCTGGTTATTTTTTAACTAGAGGTTTTTTTCCCTGTAATAAATGAATGGTGCAATCACGTTAACAGGGGTTTTTATATTTTCTCATAGACGTTTCTCTGGTAAAAGTTTTATGCAACAAGTAACAGATTTTCTCAGTTGAATAAGTAAATAAGATCTCTTCAATTCAAACAACAAATAAAAACAGTATTATCATGAGATTTATGTTGTTCTTTAATGGGTAACTAGTAACCAAATATTCTTTGTCATTTGATAAACATTCTTTAACAACTTTATTAATTTCACATGTTTTTGTTTTTGTTTGCTGGTTTGTGCATACAGCAGTCTGTTCGAATTCCTTTAAAATCACAGGTACTGGTGTTCATGCAGTTTACATGTAAATTATCATCACATTGATTGAATTGAGGTAGAAGCGAGTATTTGTGAAGATCTTTTCAAGTGGGGTTACTTACTGGCTGTACGTCGGAGTTCAGGTAAACGCCCGATCCTGTCCGCACTATCTCTCTTCCACCATCTCATTTTCGGAGGGGGAAACCCCAACGCAGAGCAGGTTATGATGACGTCATCACCTTCGTTCACTTCCATAGGTGTTTGGTGGGTTGGCATAATGCTGACAATCTCTGGTGGGTCTTTGAAAAGAACAATTTTCCTCTTTAAAAATTGAGTTCCGAATTAATCTATACACATGCATTAGGCCTATATTCTACAAACAATTTGTTTCATTTTGTTCATGGCACTAATTAAAACAATATATATATTTTCTTGAATTTAGTGTATATAGGCCTATGCTGCTCATAATGAAATACATACTATTTGAGACATTTGGGGCACTTTGGACCAAAAATAATGACTGTTACTTTGAGTCGAAATTTAAACTTTAATGGGTTTAATAAAACTGGTTTCAACACAATATTTATAGACGTGGTAAGCTTTCTAAACATTTTTACAAACATGTTTCTGATTGAAATATTTCCATTGACTTAAGACTTTTTGGCCAAAAGAGCAAAATGTCCAAATATTTGAATAGATTCAAAAAGACTGCATGCCCCTTTTCTCGGAGTATTTTAAAGTTAAAACCGTGGAAACGCCCTTTTTAAAAGATACATTGATTAAAGCTTCTTATGTCCTAGGTTATAACAGCTTCATAATCAGCCAAGATCCCATTTTTGCAACAACTATAAGGTGTAATAAGTCCTTTCTCCCCACCGACTTTAAAGAGGCTGGTGTGAAAAAATACAAAACTTGAGCATTATTGGTGTAGAATAGTTTTACACTCCCACATGGAGACCGCATTCTTTTCCAAAGTTTTGGCCTCCATCTAATCATGAAAACAGGTGACCGTCTCGGCGAGCACTTTCCCTGATCGAAGATGGTGTATATACTTAACTCTTACAATATCAAATGCGCAAATACACATCACACGGTAAACACAATATCTATACAGGTGTAATTTTTCTGGTATGTTAAGGCTTAATGTATTATGGACCCAAATGCGATCTGAGCGTCTATCTAGACCTTCAATGGTTAGTGTTAAATATTTTATCAAGGTGTGAGTTTCGATAAAAATAACGTATGTCCTTGCCTACTCAGGAAGCACATTATTATGGAGAATATATCTGTTTGAATGGATAACAATTGTTCAAAAATATCGCAATTATAACGACGTTAATAATTAATTCAGCGTTGGCTGAAGGCTATCTGCTATCATCGGTAGACCAATACATTATGATATTGGATGTCAATCGAACTCTATCGGAATGAGCTTTAGATTGTAACGTGCCAAAGTATATCGTACACGTTCTACACCATAATCACATCACGATTGGCTTCAGAGTTTGGGAAACTATAATTTTCTTGACTTTGGGGTTGATAACAAATACAAACATGCCTCTTCCATACCTCTGAGGGTATAATTTCATGAGAGATGTTGATATACCCATGGAAAAAAAACACATGAATAGTGGTCTTGCACTATTTTTGCCATACTTTCTAAATATAAATATAATATCGTGTATACAAATACATCATATAATTACAGAACTAATCAGGTCAATGCTACAACAAATCATTTAACAAATTCTTTTCTAATTTTGTATGATTAAAAAAAAAGAATGATCCAACGAACTTGAATCTGCAATCCATTGCTTTCTGGGCAGCGGCGGTACAACTATATGGCTACGCTTGGGTACGATGTGCTTACGGTTAAACAAATATACCTGTTAATTGTAGTAATTATTGTTTTATTGATCATCGTTAGGTTATGGGTGTCTAGAATTTGACGAGTCTCATTTTCTAATCAACAAGCTAATTTATTGATTGTCATAATCTGAAACATACTCGGCATAAGCGTGTAATTCATAACCGAAAAATATTACAATGTAGTTATTCATATGCACAAAAATATGCGGATTGATGAGATCAACTAAGCATGTTAGTTTACAAAATAACTGGTACTACACATCAATGTTAATGGTGACTCATTTCATCTTTGAGAAAAGGTACAAACCCAGCATTTTTGTAGAGCGAGATATATTATCATTATTATTATTATTATTATTATTATTATTATTATTATTATTATTATTATTATTACTATTATTATTATTATTATTATTATTATTATTATTATTATTACTACTACTATTATTACTATTATTTGCTTTGTCATCATTTTGGATGACAGGGACTCGAAAAGCGAACTTAATCACTGTTACCCGCAGGCACCCAGACCCGTGTAGTTTGCATATGGATATATCTTTTTATGTAAATGTGAGCTTCACAAATTTTAGACATAGGGAAAGGACGGTTATTTCGTTTTATGATCAAAGGAATGTTATAATACTTTATATTATTTTAATTTGGGGATCAGTTTGTCCGAAACCTGGTGGTCCGAAATTCAAGCCCTCTGTTCACAGGTTTTTTTGTTACAAATAAGTCAGAAGCCGAGTGTGTTAGGACGTGGACTTGTTGTTGTTGTTGTCTAACCGTAATTAAGACAATGACTAATTATGTTTCCGCCGGAAGTCAAGCACTCTAATTCTAATTTCATTTGTCCGTTTTATCGAAATTGTGTCCATTGAACCTGAAATGATGCATTGGCAAGTAACCATCCGTGTCTGACTGGCATTGAGTGCACTTTACTATTGATTGCGCATAAATTATGCATGCTAATAAATTACTTTTTTCAGTTCGTGGTGCGCTTGTTCAAAACGTGCATAGTCTTCAATTTATTATTAAAGAACGATTTGTTGTTAAAACGACGTGTAATTTTGTTAAACGCTACTCATATGACATAGAGGCTTGGGAGTGATACTACACGGAGATCCCTGTCTCGGCTCACGACCTCGTCTTCTCACACAGTAGCCAAATGTACGCGTGTATTAAACACCCGGGTGTAACAAGCAACACCCTCCGGTGTTAAATTACAGCACCATAGCCGGGGCCAGAGGGGGCGGTACCCCTGAATTTTCAAAATATAGAAATCAGGCTTTTTTCGAAGTGTTATTTCATTTTTTTTTTGTTTCTTTACATTTTCACACCCTTAGAGTTTTTGCTCTCCCTCAGATATTAGCCTGACGCCGCCCCTAGCACTGTGGAGTCGTTTCAGATAACACTAAAAGTATTTACATTATCACTATTGGTGTTAAAAATGATAGCACTGGGTATTTAAAAGTACACTGATGAAGACCAATTCAAGCACAGACAGGATGAGAACTTCATTATAGACAAAATGCAAGCACATCATCATGCATATATGGCGTAAAGTAGGATTGCAAGAACAAAGGCGGATTTCCATCTCATTTTGTGTGCATATAGGTGAACATGGTCTATGCATGGACCCTACTACACATGACATGTATCGCTTCTAATAAATTCATGGCCTTTATGTTTCCTTTGATACATCAATGACATTCTATAGCATATTTCCTCTTTAATCTAATGACGACGCCCGCAAATTTATCGTTGAAGTGGATGACAAGTTTTGTTGATAAAAGTAAAATTCTATTCTTTGAGAAGGATAAATGATAAATGTTTAATGAAATTGATATTTGTTATTGGACATGTTTCAGAGGGACTGTTAGGCCTATTTTCGTTTCAAATTAATATGAATTTGAGAAGAAAGAGTTAAAAAATATCATGTGCACCTTACAAGCAGTGATCTAATTTTTTTGCAGTTTCCGCTCGTTCTGGCGCCGTAATTTTGATATAGGACGTGTTTATTAAATGTTTGCCTACCACCGTCACTGTATTTCAAGTGTGTCCACCATTGTCCACCACACTAATCGACGATAATTTGTCATACAGCATTTGGCAGTTTCTGTTTTACTTGTCTCTATCTGTGCTTGTGGACCATAGGAGAAATATGCAATTAGGTATCAACCCAACGTGAAACACATTATTAGCAAATATTTTCACTTTGCCTGGTGCGTAGCGACATTATGTAACCAGGTATCACTCTCTTTGAAAAGACACCTGGTCAGTATATTTAAAATGCACATAATCACGAAGCGGCGGTCGTGATACCATCAAAGAAGTGTACTCCGTTCATAGTCCATTTCTAGTAGGGTCCATGGTCTATGCAATGCAATATTGTGAAGCTATAGCGAGCAATTTAATACAGGTAATTGAATGCATGCACACAGATACCATACATATTGGTGAAACATTATGAAAGACAGCGACATAATAGGGGTGAATTACGATCGGCCTCACGTCGAATTAGAGTTTGTTGCATATCATATTGAAGTTACGATTTAAATAAAAGTGAGAAATATATCGTGGACTGTATGGGGATGCTTTTTTTATGGGTCCGTCTACAAAGTAAAATGTATTTTTTTTCTAGTCAAAACAAGCACATGTACATTGAAATCACATCTTGTTCTAAACCAGAAAATGTTCATCCACACTCACACACATTCCATCTATATTTTGTTGCACTTCGATAAATTCCAGGTTTCTTTCGAAATCGTCTTCGATTCTCTGATGACTTCCAATAGGAGGCTTTCTAAAACCTAAAAGGGAGAAGTACCGGTACAGTATATAAATATGAACACTAAACCAAAGATGTTCGTTTCATAGGTGGAAATTCCCAGTATTCACAGTGTCTTATGAAGGGGGGGGGGGGTCTCCTGGGTTCGACCCCTTCTCTGACCCGTGAAAGACACAAATTCGTTGATTTGCAGAAAGTGCATCCTAAAAAAAAAAATTCCTTTTTTGGGGGGGTCAATTCACAGTTCATCTTGAAAACATGACATTTTCTTCTTTTTAGTGGGGTGTTTCTGAATCATTGCTTCATTTTTGTCTTTCTTGTCACAGAATTTATATTAGCTCCTCTCTGAGCATGCTGAGGATTCAATACTGTCTTGTGCACATCAGTTGGAATCTTCTGCAGCATCGGTCTGCAAGGCATTAAACATTGACTATAAGAACACAATTCTGTGCGCAAATGCATTTTTGGCCGATTGGACAAAAGTGGGCTGTGCTCACTCATGCATGAAATACTTTCAATACCAACAGTGTCATCAGATAGCTTAGGTCCAAGGTATTTTATTCATATAAAAACAATCTCATAATCATGACAGTTTTTTTTATAATTTTCTTCTAAATGTCAATTTTTTTTGATATACAGTATTTTATATAATTTTCAAAGACTCGAAGGCATAAAACACTTAATCCGGCAGAAGAGTGTTAATCAAACAGGTTAGCACACACTCTTCATCAGCAGCCAGGGTGTGGCAAGATGTTAAAAACCAAAATGATTCGTTTCTGAATGAATCACAATATATTATATAAACACATTACAATGCCTTATAACAGAGAAAAATCAGTTATGTGAAATAGTCTCTGAAATCATTCGCGTCAATATTTGTAACATGCACTCAAATGTATTTTTGGTTTCCTGCAATGTTAAGTGATAATTGAGTAGAATATTTATTTAAGATAACCTCAAAGACTCGAAGTACTCATTTTAGAGTCTGATTTATCACATACTCGCACATAATGTGACACATCAGTGTAGGATATTTGACAAAGGGAAGCAACACATTTTACTTACATGACACCTGAAGTTCAAAGAGAAACTCCATCCGAGTCCCGCTAGATTGTATCTCGCAGGTGTAATTGGACTCGTCCCTTCTGTTGATGTCGGTGATACGAAGGGCGAACAAAGTCTCACAGTCACCTTGTAAACTGAATCGACCCGAGTAATTGCTGATGATACTGCAATTATAAGACATCACTTCTCCTAATAGCAAACGAATGTCGACGAGGAAAATACCGAAACAAAAATCATTATACAACAGAAGGAATATTGTGATGAACCAAAGAATTGAGAACATCAGACATGTTCAAGACTTAATTCTGTCAAAGAGTTTGAATCCTCAATGGCACATCATACAGCAAACAAAATGCATAATAGTTTCAAAATGACGGAGTATCTGTGAAACG
>JZLH01S0202640.1:419-41815 GCA_001188425.1 Eucidaris tribuloides
ATAGATAGATAGACACATATAATGATGAGTATAGGCGCATAGATAAAAGGTAAGGAAGGATAGATAGGGAGATATGAAGATAGAGCTACAATAGATGGATCGATAGATACAAGATAAGAGATGGATGGATATATAGATAGACAGATAGATAGACACATATAAGATAGACGGATAGATAGAATTATAAGGAAGAATAGAAGGAGATAGTAGTAGATACATGAATCGATAGATAGTATAGGTAGACAGATAGATAGATAGATAGATAGATAGATAGATAGATAGATAGATAGATAGATAGATAGATAGATAGATAGATAGATAGATACAGATCCAGTAAATCCTGATTGGTCGTGTAAATTCAAATGAGGGCGCTATAACAGATGTCCATAGAGATAAGTATCATATCTCTATGCAGATGTCACATTCGCTAGTCCATTCATTGTCATTTCCAGTGTGCAATACAGATTGTCATTTCAATAGTCGATGATAACAAAATTAGTATAATCTAGCATTTAAAATTAACAATGACGGAATTTCCAGATGCTATATAAATGTTTCCCAGTTTAAAATCGGGCCCTTTGACTCCACGGGCAGGTGTATACCATTGTAGATTATGGACCCGTCTTATGGATCACATTGGATTAAAAGCATTTTTCAGACCACTTCAGTTACGAAAAATTCTCATGACATTTCGTTTTGAAACCAGTTTTCATAATGTCATGTTTGCAGTTCACATCTGGGAAAGTAATCTTCCCAGTGGAATATTCGGGTAGAAATGCCAATATTGTGATAGTCTATATTCCGTGTCAAGAGATCTCAAGTGTTGACAGTTGATTTAGGTTATAATAACACGATTTTTTTTCTGAAATATGTTCAGAAGTACTTTTCATGGAGTGTCGTCGTCACATGCAGTCCATGCCGCATTCAAACACACTTATTTACTTCTTACGGGAATAGATTGTTGAGATGTTATTATATCAAAAAATGCATCATGCTAACATATATAGTCGTGTTGTTAGATTTACTTTTCCGTGTCCACTGTCGACGCAGGGTGAAGGGGACACTGACTCCCCGTCATCATCATCATCATCATGGTCGACCACGGTCGAAAACATTGTTGGCGATGGTCCTTCACTGATCTCTGTCATCCATTATTTGTCCCAGTTCATCAAGGTTAAGTCCTGTATCTCTGGTGATCCGGTTTATGTAGTTAGTAGCCGGTCTTCCACGGCCCCGTTTTCCTTGTGTTGGTGCCCACAGTACAAGTTTTGAGACTGGTTCATGAGCACTTCTGTAGCAGTGCCCGGCAAATTTGAGTCGTCTCTTCTGGAGTATTTGAGAGATTCTGGGTGTATTTCCATAAATTTCTTGAAGTGTTGGGTGGTCCTTCCAACTAATATTTAATACCGTCCTAAGCATGCGTGTATAGCATCCATCAAGCCCTTGCTCCAGATTTTGGGATAGAGTCCAACACTCAGCACCATACAGAAGAATGCTTTCTACTGTTGCCTTAAAAAGATTGATCTTCATTTGGCGTGGTAAGTTAGACTTCCATATGAGATTCATTTTATTACAAGCATCCCATGCCTTAGCTTTCCTGACAGTTAAGTCCCTGGCAGATGTTGCTATCCAGGAACCTAAATACTGGAAATCCTCCACTCTCTCCAGGTCTTGTTCATCTCGAGACTTCAGGCTGCAGTCTTCATTTGACAAATTATACTGCATGTACTTGGTTTTGCTTGAGTTCACATGTAGTCCAACAGAGCTAGCCATATCCTCAACTCTGCATAGGAGTTCCTGAGCTTGTTCAAGTGTGTCTGATATCAAGGCAATATCATCTGCAAAGTCCAAGTCAGTTAAAACTTCCGCAGGGTATCTTTGACTACGGCGTGGCCTTACGGTGAAGCCAAGTTCATCATTGTTGCCGCGAATTGCCTGACGCATAACGTAGTCAAGGACTATGATGAAAAGAAAGGGGGCCAATGTATCACCCTGTAGAACTCCAGCGAGAATGTCAAATTCATCTGTCTCACCATCAGGTGATAGTACCCTTGCCCGTGTGTTGTCGTACATCTTGGAAATAGCTGAAACAATACTTCCTGGAATTCCGTAGGCTCTCAGAATTTGTAGCATTCTAGCACGATGAATAGAATCAAATGCTTTCTTGAAATCTATGAAGGTGTGAACAGGTAAGGTTTTTATCCTTGATACCTTCAATGAGCCTACGTAGAGCTAGTATATGAGAGGTGGTTGAGCGTTTTTCCCCGTAGGGTGGGGATTCTCCTGATGACGGCCAGAGTATTCTGATCGGAACGTGGATTTTTTTCACATGGTTATACCGAAAATCTTTTAGCGAATTTGGTGTTATTCTGTTAGTTATATCAACAATATTTGGTGTTATATTCAAACTCCATGGTGTATGTTCAGCACCTGCTGGTGCGGTCCTCTCACAACACCGACTGGTGTTGTTTTTGACACCGTAGTCTTTACAGTATACCGGCAACCAGGGAGAGTCCGGTGTTGGTGTCTCTGCCCGGAAAGGTGTAGATGACAGTTTCGAATTAATTAATTAGTTAATTTTTACTATAACTTATATATATTCGTAGTTTGCGAACTTAAATATATAGAGGACGTCATATGAAAAAAAATAACATTGCATCAATCTTTAAAGTATACATTAATTTAGCTTATTCGGTCGATACAATTTGTCATAGTCGATAAATTCCTTTCGCGCATGCAATTCACGGATAGTATGTGCCAAGTTGTACATCTATAGACAGTCATAACTGTTTTCAACTCTTGTTACAGTTTGGTCAGTTTTGTAAGACCTATATATGGATATGAACCCCTACACTGCAAAAACAGTAGGTGTTAAGATTATACCAGTCGGTGTTGTGAGAGGACCGCAAGCATTTTACACCTGTGCTAAATTCATGGTGTTATAGTTCAACACCCATTTGTTTTAGTTCAACACCCATTAGTGTTATTATAGCACATTCCGTTTGTTATATCAAAAATATTTGGTGTTATATTTAAACGCCATGGTGTATGCTTAACACCTGACTGGTTCGGTCCTCTCATAACACCGACTGGTGTTGTTTTTGACATCGTATAGTTTTTTACAGTGTAAACACACTAAGAAAACAAAAACAGGGTTCTCATAAAGTTTCCTGTGATAACCCATGGACCTTGTAGGTCCATGGATAATATAGCGTGGCACCATTCCGCAACACCATTTTTGTCTGAATGCGTATTAGCACGTTTTAACTCACAAGCACGAACTCGGACTGTATGGTGCTGATGAAAAAATAACCGTTTCCATCAAAGACGTACAGTGGACTCGCGTTATAAAGAATACTGGTATAACAAAATATTGTTATAACAAAGAAATTCTTCCGGTCCCGAAGTTGAAATTAAACATGGTATTTGATTGTTTTTGCAACCCTGATATAACAAAATTTCGATATACAATTGTCTTGGTCCGAACGTGTTTGTCTCAAGTTTACTGTACCAAAAAGGGTTTCGTAATGGTGATAAAAGAAACGAAAGCCCTTAAATTTCAATTTTATCACAATAACGACACCCTATAATAATTATTTGGTTTCTTTTTCGCACGAGCAGTCCATACACTGCGAAAACTGGGGTGTTAAATTTAACACCAAGGATGTTGCACAATATGAATACCTAACGTGGTGTAAAGTTTTAACACCACGGGTGTTATTTCAACACCAAACGAATTATTTCAAACACCAAGAGCATTGGCCTTAACACCATGGGTGTTGAAAATCAACACTTTCCGGTATTCATATTGTGCAACACCGTTGGTGTTAAATTTAACACCCCAGTTTTTGCAGTGTACTGCGCTATAAAAATCATAACAGAAGTACTATGTAGATGCATCACTATACAGTAAGTGTCCCTATTCATCATAATTTGGACAGATGGCTATTTTGAGTGACCACACGCATCAACATCATGACAGGTCATCAGGAGGTCATCAATAAGCATGGTAAATATCTCACGGGGCAGTGACATAACTGGAAGAAGACAACAATGCCTGTTGAAACGTATACCACTACATACACTGGCTAGAGTGTATCAATCAGGTTGGAAGGATTTGTCTTGAATTGGTTTTCGTGAGGAGAAACAAGCATTAATTTATCAGTATTGAATTAATCTCCGGACCTGATAGAAATTGATCCTAAGGAAAGCTACACAGCAAATTGGCGTCACAGCCTTTCCTGATAATAATATTGTACTGCAAAGAAGACATGCACGATTATGTTCTTTTCACAGTAGAAACCTTAAACATAATACATGATTCTAGGAGCATTGTGTTTCAGTCTTAAAGGTAAATGACATGATTGGGGGTAGTACTCAACTTGGGGTAAACACTATTCTAGAATCAAGTAAACTATGCAGGGATGCTACTGTGAAAATTTTGTAGTCAAAAGTTGACTCATTCTTAAAATAATGTCCATCAGTATGCCTTGTGACAGACAAATCTGTAGTGTAGCCTTCCTTGGGGATTAATTTATCGTGCCCCGATAAAATTAAATTGCTGGCCTGTTCATCCTTGATTCCCCTTTAGTAAACAAACTCAAGACAAATCCTTCCAGATGGGAGATCCACTCCAGCTGGTGTACATTTGGTTTATCTTTCACCCAGTTTGGTTCTAAAGGCATTTTTTTTTATTTCTCCCAATCATGTCACTGAGCTTCCTTCCAATCTTGTCAGTAAACTTAAGTTATATATTCCTGGGGGGTGTTTCATAAAGCTGTTCGTAAGTTAGAACGACTTTACGCACGACTGGTGATACCTTCTTGTGCTACATGTAAATGCATGAGAAACTGATTAGCACCCAAGAAAGTATCACCAGTCGTCGTAAAGTCGTTCGTAACTTACGAACAGCTTTATGAAACACCCCTGATGTGAATTTGAAATGTGGTATACTTCTGTCTTTATTGTGCGATCAATCAGCCATGAAGCTACATCTGTGGGGTAGGCCTACCTCTGATTTTACAACACAAAAATTATCCAACATTTAGAATTAGTTTCTTCTCAATTAGAACAAAAATCTGTACAATGTATATGAAACACGGTTATTATTATTATTATTATTATAATTATTATTATTATTATTATTATTATTATTATTATTATTATTATTATTATTATTATTCTATTTATTTATTTATTTATTATTTATATTATTATTTTTTTTTTGGGGGGGGGGGTAAGGTTCTTATAATGTAAGAAAATAAATGTTCCATAATACAAGGTTTACATGGTGAACGTGCTGAAATTTCAAACACTGACCAATATTGCTCATATATCACTGTATAATTAATTGAAATGTTTGTGTGGAATTACAATTACAATACATGTATGTTGTTTAGCCTATCTTATTATGTGACTGTTGTTTTATAATAATGTGTAATAGTGTAGCCCTATGATTGTTATATATTTATGTGAACGACACTCTGTTTATTTTGTTGGCTAGGCTATATAGTCGGCACTTATACCACCGCTACAGACACGGGATATCCATCCACATAAAACCATTTTTCTGCAATATGTGTTTACATAATACGCGAAACCGTTTTCCACATTGATCGGATAAGTTTCCGAGGGATTTAGACGCCACTCATTGGAAATATTTTTTGTTGAGTTTTTTGACTTGTACGAGTAGGCTACTTTGTGTTTATCATAAATGTAATACATAATTATGTAAGCAAAGAATATTTTGCAACCAGACACGAAAAGTACCCAACTGCACTGCGACAAAATTGTCCAGAAGTTGGTCAAATTGTTAAAATTGCGAAATATTGGTCTAATAATTGTTTGACAAATATTTTGAATATTTTGGTCAAATTCCTGTCAGTACACTGAAAAATGCGTGTATAGGAGCTATAACATTCGTGTTTAGAAAGTGATGAGGATGATGTGTTTATAGAAATGTATGTTTAGATGATCTATTATAGTGTTTAGAAATTGGACATTGATGTTTAGTGATTTGATTTTACGAGCAACGTTTAATAGTCTCAGAATTGCAGCACATGTTTGCAATGATAGTAGGAATCAAAGCGTCTACTTGCTAAACACATTTTGGACAGTGTATGCTTATATTGGTCATTTTGACTATTCTCCTTTGAGAACTGTATGCAACAAAGTGACCGTGTTTCAAAACTTGCATGCCTTCGTAAAATTGTGCACAGGGTTTTCATTCAACACGGGTGTATCAATTTCACATTCCTATAGCTCACACTGAAATGATATCATCAATGCATGCTCTCGTGTGGCTACAACTAAAGAGGTATTAACTTGCAAGACGTTATGTACATGCTGTTTCATGCGTGAATAGTAAAGATGTTTTCCCTTACCTATAAAGATATAAAGCAGAGCTGGAGTGTTTGGGCATAGAGTAATGCTACCGCGGCGTTATCCTAAAAATACGGCTAATTCTGGGCATAATGAGGTATTTTATAAGCACAAGAAAATAAATTTACACCGGTAAGACGTATAACACGACATCATGGAGCTGGTCAAAACGTCCGACGGCTAGTACATGTAGTAGTAGTAGTAGTGTGTATTGTGCAATGGGTGCGTGTTTTTCTCATGTCGCTGCCGCAAAGCACACTCGCACACAGCCCCCTCTCTGTGAAATGTGTAATGCAATTACCATTTCACGTGCCAGCAGTGCAGTAAGTGAATCATTATACGTAAAGAGACGTCCTAGTTTTTTTTTCTTTGTGGCTTGTGTGGCCAAGATTTGTTTACAAGCAGAGCGAGACTCTAAAACAGGAAGTGTTAGCTCAGAAGTCGAGGATGTTCCCGATTCTGACAAAACTTATTAGACTCAAGACCGTACAGCGTCGCGTCGAGTCGCGTGCGTCCGGCGTTCGTCAACCGCCCGAGCAAAACTGTCCAGCTATCGTCAAAAGATGTCGCTATTCAAGAAACAACTACAGTGTAAAAGCTGTGTTTCGCGAGTAAACGCATTTGAATGAATGAATGAATGAATGAATGACTGAATGAATGAATTTATGTCCACTTTTGTACAAGAAATTAATGAATAGGCCTATACATATACATACATATAAACACTTACATCAATATTATATATAAGAATAAGAATATATACAAAATAATACAATTTAACATTGTTCGTTTTAAAACATATGTAAGCAAGAATTAATAATTATACACGTTTGTTTATGGGAGAATATAATGTAAGACAAACCAAAAGTGGTGGAACCTGAATCAAAAAGCAAGCTTATACTACTTAGGTCCCGTAAAATGAAGTCATCTTAATATGACTTTGCTGTAACGAAAATTTACTGAAATACAAAACCAACCAAAAGAATAAAATTAAGACAGTTAAAAACAAATAAAAACGGTGGAAGGGGAGAGTAACAGGAAAATGGAGTATCCAGGATACGATAATTTCATATAAAGATGATTAAATTTGATATTGAATCATTTTCAATAAAGTTATACTTATTGCAATAAAAATAGTCTCTTATTGATTCAAACATATTTACACTATATACACACTATAGGGATGAAGTCGCAATGATACAACAACAACAACAACAACACAACTCAGCGGGTTGATTTCCCCAAAAAGACGTTTTCTAAGTGCTTGGTACATTTGATTTGATTTGAAATTTATTTTCTGCATTTTCAACAAATTTACAATTCAAAGAAATAATCATTTTCGACAATTCAACATAATCACATAACGCATATTTACATAACAATGATAACAATACGAAAAACAAAAATTATTAACAAAATTAACATTGCAAAATAGAATTCACATGTATTTTCTTTTGATAACATAAGGTAACAGCTATTTTGCTTAATTTTGAAATTAGATTTGGTATAACTGATTTGATTTGGGTTATTTCTGCATTTTGCTCACATGAAAGAAAATACAAATGAATAATAATAGATACAATTTTTCCTTAAAACCAATATGAAAATACAATTCTTCAAAAAAAATGCTATTACGAGCAATTTACAACATAGGTTAGTTGATACAATTGAATTTATAAGATAACCAGAGCAAACTCTTGCGATTTGAAAATGCAGGGGTACGAGTTCAAGTTTAAAACTAAAAGCAACATGCAACTCTAAATGGTGTAAGGAAATTTGTCAGGATCGATAAACAGTAAAATGCAAATCATTGCTATAAGAAATTTGCACAAGGGGGGGGGGGGTAATGAGAATAGTAATTCATGAAGGAAGCAGTGAGTGCATGAGTGCGCGTGGGTGCGGTGCGGGTGCGTCGCGCTGCCAACCTGAAATGATCGACTTTGAAACAGTGAAATTATCATAATCAAATAACTAATCAGACTTGAGAATTGACAATTTAACATGTTAATGTAAAGTTCGATTTAATTATTATACTGAAGCAAAAGGTGTTTTTTAACAGTGCTTTAAAA
Organism: Eucidaris tribuloides; assembly: GCA_001188425.1. NCBI lineage: Eukaryota > Metazoa > Echinodermata > Echinoidea > Cidaroida > Cidaridae > Eucidaris > Eucidaris tribuloides. Next base: position 8,870 of record JZLH01S0202640.1, read on the forward strand.
GCAAAAGGGGATGTGCACGATTTAATTTGCATTAGAAGAGAATTCCATACATCGGGTCCATAATAATAATAATAATAATAATAACGTCTTATTTACCCAGGGTAGCCACTTCAGTCACAAAGACTGCTCTACCAGCGGCCCCTGCATAACATAAATGCTATTATTACCCTTCTCTGTTCTAAAATGCCGAGCGTCTGGCTAGAAAGCAAAAGGTACCATTTTTAAAAAGTCTTTGGTATGACCCGGCCGGGGCTCGAACCCGCGACCTTCCGGACCAGAGGCGGACGCTCTACCACTGAGCCAACTCGCCCGGTTAATTATGATATCGGATAAGTCTATGAGCAACAAGAAGTTTGGGATTATTCAAGGGAAAAGCATTCCTGTGACGTGTGGGATATGAATGTATACCGTGATTGAATTGAAATGTGTTTTGGAAGAGAGGGAGTAAATGTGGACTACATTTACACATAAATATGGCAGCCCGTATCATGTACTTTGAGGGTTTTTAATTGTTTGAATAACGGATCGGTGTGTGATAAATAATGTGAATTTGTACATAGCCTCAGAGCTCTTTTTTGGAGTAATAGGAGAGCATTTAATTTTGTTTGGGAACAGTTTGCCCACACAATGTTACGGTAGTTTATGAAGGGCAGTACAAGTGCATTATACAACATAATTAGTGAACATAATTAGTGATTTTTGTGGTAAAATATGTTTTAACTTATAGAGGATTCCAATAACTTTTGATAAGGTTGTAGCAACGTTACGAGTTTGTCCAGTCCAAAATAAATTTGAATCTAGCGTGACACCCAAAAATTTGGTAGAAATTCTAGATACATTCTTGCTATCAATTTGTAAACATGTTCAGAGGCTAAATGTCGGGTATGAAACTATAAAGAATCGCTGTCAAGTTTATATAAACACTAAAGATGAATAATCTAACATATCTTTGCCATCAAAAACGTTATAAGGTATAATTCATAAACACGCGTTTTGCAGTATACATGGTATACATAGCCAAAGGGTCTACTTGAAAAAAAAATGTACGAGCTTTCTTCAAAATCAGAGTAAATGAATAACACATGTGACTCAAATAAACATAAAACTAATACGTGAAAAATATATAAAAGACAACAAATAGAATGTAGAATGTTTACTGCATTTGCGCTGAATAATTCGCGGAGTTTTATTTCGACGCGTATTTCACGACCAAACAATCGCGAAAATTGTTACTTCCATCTATACTTGTTCAAGGTGAAAATCGCAAAACTACTCCCACAAATTCCCCGTCTTGAAGGAAAATCTCGAAAATATGCGCAAAATATCAAGTTTCAGTACTATGTGAAATCAATAAAATGTAATCAAACAAAGCATAACAAAAAGCAGCTTGGCAAAACAAAATATATATGGCACATATACAGTTTCTCTATGGTGCTATCTAAAAACATTATCCTTCTCTGTATGGAATTCATTATCATCCCACTTCTGTTTGATATTAAAAGAAAGATATATATACTGTAATATATTTAATTTCATTTCAGTTGTTTCAATCATGAGAGAAGATGAAATGGGTATCAGTGATCTTCTTGTACTATACAGCGTTGCCCAAAATGAATGCTACACATGCGATCGTTGATTTCTTCAACATCGTCCACAAAATTTTATTGGTGATTATTTCATGGGTTAGAAAATTCTTTTTCCAACAAAATGATACCATGATCATTGATTTTGATTAAGGCGTTTGACAATGTAAGCCATACCTTACCATTGCCTTCCGTATCAAAGCGAGGCATTCCAGTCGTCTGTCTCCCTGCTTACTCTATGGCTCGCTGTTACGTGAGAAGTATTTAGGTGTACCCGAGTTTCGCGGGAGTTGAGAAGAACAAATTCGGAAATTGCATGCCTCAGAAAAATGGACCCTAGGATCCAAACGCCTTACTCAAAATCAATCATCATGGTATCATTTTGTCGGAAAAAGAATGTTCTAACAAATGAAATAACAATTAATGGCATTTTGCTCATGATGTTGAAGAAATTAACGATCGTATGTGTAGCATTCTTTCTGGGCCACCCTGTATATTCTGTATTTTATTTTAACCAAGATCACATTTGAAACGTGTGAAAAATTGATAATGAAATATCAATGAACGTAAATAATAGGCTAACCTTAACAATTATGAACAATGTCACACTCGAAATGAAACCAATCTGAACCATCCACATCAGTCAAGAATCGTGTTTATTTGGCTGTGTAAGACATGTGTCCAAACTGTCCATGTGAGAATAAGTCCCAATCAAGTTCATCAATTGTGTAAATCTGTTCGGTTTCAATTAAGAAAATGGGTAATAAAAAAGTCCAATAAACGTTTAATAAACGTACACGTTCGTTTTTCAGACGGAATCATTAGACGGTGCAGTGTGACAGTAGCTTAAAGGCTGTGTCACACTGCATCGTCTAACGATTCCGTCTGTTTCTGTCTAAAATATTTACCTCAGACGGTATCAGACGGTGGCAAACAGGGGCGTCGATCCGTTTTTCGAATTGGGCGGGGGGGGGTGGCAAAAGTGGAAAAAAGTCGCGCGCCGAATTACAATACAGAATTTTGCGCGCGAAGCGCGAAGAAAATTTGACAATTTTGTAGATTTGATTGTATTTTTATGCTTAGTTTAATGGTTTTATAGTGTTTTCCAATGCTTTTCCTTGTATTGCATATTATGAAGTTTTCCAGTTGTCAAAATTATTTGGGGGGGGGGGGGGGAGGGCAAATCGATATGTTTGTCCCATATCCTTCCATGGGGGGGGGCGATCCGCCCTGCCCCCCCCCCCCCAGGATTCGACGCGCTCTCGGTGGCAAATGGAATCAATAGAATGGAACAGAAGCGGAAAAAGTACCGTCTGTCAAACGTCTAGATACTTGTTATCCAGAATAGCAAAAAACGACATTAAAAGTCCAATAAACGGTTTACATAAAGTACGCGTTCGTTTTTTTTCAGACGGCACATCGCTTTAGACGGCGCAGCGCGTGACAGTAGCTTAAGATGCCATTCCATCATGCGATACGCATCATTGTATCTCTCCGTCAATTATTGTAATGGGCCTCCTCACTCACCTAGTACACATTTATAAAGCGCAGAGAGTTTGCCATTTAAAGATTGCGTTCGCGATTTGCAAGCTCCATCTACTTCCCCTTCATTATCAATCACCAAACAGTAGTTTCACGTACTTACAAATGGCTGTCGTTGCAACAATCTGAAGATCCATAGGTCCATGACATTCAGTCTGTTTTCATTGGAGAAAAACTACATAACGAATGTTCTCACCCAATGTTGTTCCTTTCTGTGATTTTCAATTTGCTCAAAAATGCGACAATCGCGGTCTACCTGGCTGCACCGCGTTCAGCAAGACGAGCCACGCGCCGCTCTGACCTTGCCGTCAATCCGGCTTCCCCTGCGCCGACTCTTGGCCTCAACCGCGCCTGACGTCGCGACATTTTTCGGAACGGCACCGCTGCCACGATTTGACGTCGCGCGGATTTTTTAAAATCTTGCTCCCTGAGCAAAATGGAACACAATGGATGCAAGTTTACACTGTCCAGATCTGTACCAAAACTAACTATTTTTACCCACAGTCTCTATGCAGAGGCGCTGTTATTTTATATTATCTTCACATTGGATATGATTTCAGCTGACTTTGACTTCATATAGATGTTTTTTGACCGTGGCAAATAACTAACCTCCCTTATCTTTACAACTGGGCTGCTCCGTGTCAGTTTTAACTTGTCAAAGTTTGATCGCCCAGGCATACCTCTCATTGCGTTGGCCAGTTTATACTAACACATCTCGTGCTCTGCTTCACGATTCACTGTTGCCACGTATATCTAACGAATTGTCTTTACATTCATGTGAACCATTTTCATTCCAGCAACAGATTCATTCGTCTTTTACTACTTTACAGCAACCTCTTACTGCCTCATTCAAATCTGAGAGCTAATCTCATATACTATTAATATTACTAGCCTATTCCTCACTCTTCTACTATTACTACTACTTACTACTTATACTACTACTACTACTACTACTACTTATACTACTTACTACTACTACTACTACTACCTACTCCAACTACTCAGTCTTACTACCACTACTACTTACTACTACCACTACTTACTACCCTACACCACTACTCACTACGCCTTACTACTCCCTACCTACTCCCTAACTATTCTATCACTACACTCACTTAGCTGACTACTTCACTACTCACTCATACCTACTACTACCACTACTACTTATACTATACTACTCACTACATTTACTACTACCTACTACTACTATTACTACTACATACCATTGCGCCCGCGCCGGGCATACTACATTACTACTACTACTTACTACTATATACTTAACGGCCACTACTACTGACTACTACTACTACTACTACTACTATACTACGCTCATTACTACTACTACTACTACTCACCTACTATTACTACTACTACTACTACATACCCCCTCATCTCCACCACTGCATTACTCCACTAGCCCCACATTTCCTCCTCACTCTACTACACTACCTACTACTACTAACTACTACTACTACTACTTACTACTACTACTACTACTAATATACCTCATTCTACCACACCACCACTACTACTACCTACATGTACTACCAACTATACTCCTACTACTACTATACTACTACCTATTAACTATACTACTACTGCCACTACCTACTATTACTACTTATTACTACTACTACTACTACTACTACCTACTACTCTACCTACGACTACTACCCTTACTATCTCACTCCCACTACTACCTGACTACTACTACTCTACTACTACTACTACTACTACTACCACCTACTACTTACTACCAACTACCACACTACTACCTATACTCACTACTACTACTACTACTACTACTACTACTACCACTACTACTACTACAACTACTACCACTACTACTACAACTACCACCATTACTACCACTACTACCACTACCACTACTACTACTACTGCTAGTATTAATAGCTACTACTACTACTACTACTACTACTACTACTACTACTACTACTACTACTACTACTATTACTACTACTACCACTACTACCACTACCACTACTACTACTACTACTAGTATTAATGCTACTACTACTACTACTACTGCTACTACTACTACTACTACTACTACTACTACTACTACTACTACTACTATTACTACTACTTCTACGTCTACTACACTGTACTACTACTACTTCACCATAGGCGTACCGAGGTGGCGTTTTGGGTGTTCAAACACCCCTTTCTGCAAACGGGGGTGTTTAAAACGGATATGATTTGACTGTGAAACCGGTTCCGGCGGCCCTGAGATTAGAAGTCCCCTCCTTTTTTAAATTCTAGTCCAGTTACTGAAATGTCATAAAATTTGTTAAATTCTTCAAAATATCAAAAGGTATGGAACAATAATCAGTTTATTTGACGTGCTGTAGAACATACTCACTCAAACCATGGACCCTACTACCGTGACGGCACTGGCGCCATCGCTTGACTTCAAATTTATAGTCAAAAGAAGGCACACGCTGTTCGACACCACCTATTTCCTCCAGTTTCAAGGAAATTTCCTTGTTCTAAGGAAATTTTGATGATTTATGGAAACTTTTAAGGAACAATTTTCATTTAAGGAAATCTAAGGATATTCTGGAAACCATGGCAAAATCTAAGGAAATTTTGAGAAATCCAAGGAAATTAAAAATATCAGAAAAACAGCTTATGGATCCATATCATTGCATTTTAATGTTTTGACAACTTAATAAACGTTCCGGTAATTCACAATTAAGCTTAAAAAATCAGTAACATGCTCTACAGCACCATTAAACTTTACAAAATGCACTGCCAAACAGATTTTTCAATATTTTCGAAAGATTTGTCATTTTGCCCCTCCACCTCATCCGAAAATGGATCTTTGACGTTATTTTGCGATCGAAAAAACAGTATGAGTATCATAGGTACCGAAATGATCGAATACTAAGTAAGTGGCTTAGAAGAAACTCGGCCTTGTTACGATCACGTGACAAGGGGCACCATGCATTTTGTGGTATAAGAAAATGTAGGATCGCCTTTGAATTAGTCTATATCAAATGCCCACATCTTCCTACATGTAGGCCTATGTGTCGCCGTAGCCTATATGTATATTCGCCAATATACATGTAAAGAAGAGGTATTCTTAGGGCTCCTGAGGTGAGAAACACTGTTAGAGGCGTCTTATTTCTCGAACGCTTTGAACAAGATATGACACACCCTGTGTGTGTGTGTGTGTGTGTGTGTGTGTGTGGTGATGTGTGTTTTGTGTGTGTGTGGTTGTGTGTGTGTGTGTGGTGTTTGTTGTGTGTGCTGTGTGTGTGTGTGTGTGTGTGTGTGTGTTGTTGTGTGTGTGTGTGTTGTGTGTGTTGTGGTAGTGTGTGTATTTGGTGTTGTGTGTGTGGTGTTTTGTGTGTGGTGTTATGTGTGTGTGTGGTGTGTGCGTGTGCGTGTGTGTGTGTGTGTGTGTGTGTGCGTTTGTGTGTGTGTGTTTGTGTGTGTGTTATGTGTGGTGTCTGTGGTGTGTGTTTTGTGTGTGTGTATTATGTGTGTGTGTGTGTAGGTGTGTGTATGTGTGTGTTGTGTGTGTGTGTGTGTGTGTGCTATATGTGTGGTGTGTGTGTGTGTGTGGTATGTGTGTTTGTGTGTGTGTAGTGTTGTGTGTGTGTTTGGTGTGTGTGTGTGTGTGTGTGTGTGTGTGTTGTGGTGTGTGTGTGTGTGTGTGTGTGTGTGTGGGTGTGTGTGTGGGTGTGTGTGTGTGGGTGTGGTGGTGTGTGTGTGTGTTGGGTGTGTGTGCGTGTGTGTGTGTGTGTGTGTGTGTGGCGTGTGTGTGTGTGTGTTGTGTGTGTTGTGTGTGTGTGTGTGTGTGTGTGTGTGTGTGTGTGATGGTGTGTGTGTGTGTGTGTGTGTGTTGTGTGGTGTGTGTGGTGTGTGTGTGTGTGTGTGTGTGTGTGTGCTGTGTGTGTGTGTGTGTGTGTGTGTGTGTGTGTGTGCTGTGTGTGTGTGTGTGTACCTGCCCATGTGTAGTCTTGATCCAAATCCATTTAGAATGTTCATATTTTGCCCACATAGTAGTACTGACTGGGCATATTAATTGTAAGAAAAACAAACCCTAAAAAATTGGGAATCCCCCACACACAACAGGATTTCCTAAGTTTGTATCGTAAGCATGGCGTGGGTGGTTTTGCTTGCGTCTGAGAGGTCGAAAGGGCATATCGAGGGTGAAATACTCGTGCAGTATTTATATGCTCACATTAATACGCATGGAACTAGTAGATCCATGCTAGCATCATGGCTGATAACTAAAATTACTCTAGGCATATTCGGGTCACCTTTCTTAGACTCCCGTCGTCTTCAAATGTTCAAATTGACGGAATGTTTAATATGAAAACTAGTCACATGATTGAATTTTCACATTCTATCTGCGTACATGTACACCGTGAAAACAGATCAGCGGTTCATTGTTGAAAAACTAGCAAATCGATTGCTAACATTCAGAGGTTTCTCCCCACTTCATCACGAATTTAATGACTCCGTGTGTCATGGCTCAATGTAATAATGTATGTGATCATGAGACACGCGTAATATTTATGCCTTATATAACTTGCCATTAAAGGCAAAATGAAATAATGTTTCAAGTTGAAAGAAAAATTCTGAGCTCTATATTCCCTGCACTGTGTTTCTCTGATATAGGTCTAAACATGAAGCCCTGGAAAATTGTACTTCAAAACGATCATTGAGTGCTTTAAACAAGGGAAATTCAATGAGCAACCATTCCAGTCCCCCCCCCCCCCAGATTGCTTTGTCATAAACCTTTTCTCCACCAGAGATTAAGTCATATGCTGATATTCATCTATGTATATAGTGACACACCTGTCTAAATTGTTTTTTATTTCATTGTTTTTAGATTTATAGGTCAGATGTCAAAGGTTTACTTTTAAACGGTTTTTCCACATTGTGGAATATCGTCTTTATGTATTTATCTACTTATTTATTTATTTTTCCACTACATTGCAAATCAACGAGTTGGATTAAAAATATACATATTATATTATATTATTATACATTAACCATAAGTATGAAAAAATACAAATGATTTACATCAAAATCAATATGTGCGTGTTTTAAAGGCAGTGCATATTTTGGTAAATATGAGAAATGAAAATTAATGTTCTCCCCATTGTGCTTTCTAGATAGACCTCTATCGTTCATACAACCGTCAGTATTCTTCACCACTTTCAGTAGAAATTACTGAAAGTCAGTATACACTTGGCAGCTCTGCATTTTGTATCATCTCAACCTATCGTCTGTGTTTGCGTTTCTTATCTGGATATACACCACTGCACTGTGCTAGTAAGCACTGTATTAGAAACCAATTATCTGTTTAAATGTCTCTTATTGAACACTTTACATCTTCAATTGATTTGTATACAGGTTTATGGTGATCATTCGTGTCTATAAGTGTCTGCATTTGTTTTCTCTTTCGAAATACATTCACAAAACTTTACTCCAAAACACATCCAAATGCTCATGCACATGAACCTTGTATTGTGTGTGGGAGTAACATGACACTTCCTATTTCATTTCAGATGGAATTCCCCACTATATAGTTTTTTTTACACCCACGCCGTATACCCAAGCGTTCTGTTTTCCTTTATGAAGTGAAATGAAAGTATTTACTCCAAAATATTAGACCTTAAATTGAGTAAGTCGCATGCAGTTATTAGTCATAGCAATCTGGAAGGAGAAGCGTTTTCATCAAGGTATGTAAGATCATGAAATTGATATTTTTTGTTTGTTCTTAAATTATACATTACGTTCTTCTACCCTTGGTAATACAGGGGAACCTGCACGCATATGGTCATATTTTCTGAATCGATTCGATATTGGGATGACGCAGCAAAAAAAGGAGGTCATGAATTTAACGCTAATGCTTCCAATTTAACATTGTGCAAGCCCCATTTCCAAATATGGTCAAACTTTGCAATCTGATATATCTGACAGTGTTTGAATGGACAAATAGACATCCTAGAAAACAAAACTTCAAACATTTATGCTGTCACGAGTAAAATATATACAGATAAAATTGGCACATGAATTATTGTCGGCCGACGACAATTCTGTAACACAGTCTGGGGGAAAACTGAAATGGTCGCTCAATGATTTTCACTGACACAGTCTATACAGAATCACCTTTAACATCCAAAATGTCAGCATGTAGAAACTTAACACCGCGTATATTGTGCAACACCTTTGGGTTTTCAATTTAAAACCCCAGTTTTTCAGTGTTAGGCAGCCTAGGACTCTACCGGCGTGATGGCCTAGTGGTTAGAGCGTCCGCCTCACGATCGAAAGGTCGCTGGTTCGAGACCCGGCCGGGTCAAACCAAAGACTTTTAAAAATGGTACCTTCTGCTTTCTAGCCAGGCGCTCAACATTACAGAACGGAGAAGGATAATAATAACATTTATGTTTTGTAGAGCCTGCTGGTAAAGCAGTCTATTTGAGTGAAGTGGCTACCCTGGGTAAATAGGACGTTATTATCATTATGATTATTATTACAATTATAATAATAACGGGGTTTTGCTTGTAGTTTTCTTCCCTTTGTCCCGGGGTGATTGCACTGTCTCTATATGTTTTGATCGAATGTTTCCGTTGTCAAATGCACAAATTGATTGTATGATTGGGTCTGCGTGAGATGTGTTGTTTTTTGCTGAGCCTGCAAGTCGTACTCTTATGTGTCTTTCATTTCTTGTTTTTTTTTTAATTTGTAAATATTAATAATGATAAGTTTTCCTTTTGATAATAATAAGTGAACTTTGCTGGCAAAGATTTTTGATATTATTGTTTAAAATGTTTTCCTGACCTTGGTAATTTTTTGTAACGATTTAAGTATACAGGACTCTAATAAAAAAAACAGTTGGTAATTTACTGATCTTGTCATCCTGTTTAAATATGTTTTAATAAATTAATAGAGAAATAAATAAGTAAATAAACGAATAAATAAATAAATAAATAAATAAATAAATAAATAAATAAATAAATAAATAAATAAATAAATAAATAAATAAATGAATTACTATTATTATTATAATCATCATAACAATAATATTTTCTTCTTCTTTTTCTTCTTCTCAAAGATACGACAATGAAAAAAAAATATGGCAAATTGACGCTGTTTTGTTTCAATAACAACTCGCTGTCAAGTAATTTGTGATCTTGATTGTGCTCGGATTGAACAGTGAAAAGTAAGAAGTAAGCTCTGTGGTGTATTGTTTATGATGATGATTTTTTTTTTTTTACTTTTGAACTGTGATGTTATCATCTGAAAAGTTTCAATTTCACGATACTTATAGCATAATTAATTTTTGTTAATATGATGGATATTTTCCAAAGCAGATGTAAAATTGTTCTTTTCAAAAGGGTACAACGGTCCATCGCTCAATATTTCGCACATAATTTCAGATGTATAACACTACTACATTATGAGACAAAATTGTTGATTTATTATGGCCTGCAAACCTCTCTCTTCGTACCAATTTATGATGCTTAAAGAAAAGTGAAAAATCCATTGTCATGTGAATTTGCAAATCCAAGTAATGAGAGTAAGTCACAAATCAACTTCCTGAAGATCTAATGTATAAAGAATACCTTGAGCTAAAACTGCAACTGAATTATTACCAAAATGAACAAGTATAATTAATTAAGGCTTTTTGTGATTGCTTCTTGAAATGCATTTTCATTTGGAACTTTTACTTTACGTTTTGTATACAGAGACGAGTATGAAAACAAAAGTGTTTTGGAGGCACTTGAAACTGTTACTCGTGACATTATTAAAGTTATTTCGTTTAGTGTTCAAACATCCTTGACCATCAGATTGGATTATCGAAAAGGGAAGACAACAGAGACGAAAGGAAAACAAAGGGAAAAGAAACGTGCTTTAAAGACACTATTTAACATTGTGACAGCCCCATTTAAAAAGATGGTCACACTTTGATATTTAACACAATAGTGTGTGAATGGACAAATACGAACCCTAAAACATAAAACTTTAAACAGTTATTTGGTGTCATTAGCAAAATATACACAGCTAAATATCAGCACATGAATAGTTTCCTGTGGTCAAAGGTCCTGTGCTTAACAGCCTGTGGGGGAAACTGGAATGATCTTTCATTGATTTTCACCTTAATGTTTGTTTGAACTGCAGCTTAGCACGATGAATCATGTAGCTCAGATCTACAGTATTAAATCGTAAACACTATTCAACGATACCTTTAAAATCCATACAACATTGCAACACGCCTTGTAATAACATAGAATGAAAACTACTCCCAAGCTTTGTGCCATCTTTTGTCTTGGGTCACAATTTTACAGTAGAGTTTCCGTTTCACCTCATTTCGTTGTTAAACGATGTCCTTAAATTCCAAACAACATTGCAACACGTCCTGTACGTAATAATGTAGAATGAAACCTACTTCCAAGCTTTATCACATGCCTTTATGGAGGTTTTTACTTCCACAGCATGCAGACATGACACCACTCCTGTGTAGAATAGCGGATGTACAGGAACGATTTTTGTAATGAGCTGGTGGCATAAATTACTGTATCAATAAATTGAAAATGTTCAACTTTCTGTGTAAGGTTGTAACACGACGCATACAATCATGTGATGATATGATAACGAACGCTAATTTTCATAACAAAATTTTACCCATTAACCACCCTGGTTACCGTCCGTCCCCTTGAAAACTTCTGGATTTACCCGTGAACATTCAAATGCATCCAATACATGTAAAAAAAAACCCAGGAAATTGATCGGAAAGGTATTTTGAATAAACTCTATTTCGGCCCACACAGTCATCGTGCTTACATCCCCTCAAACGTAACTCTCGTACAAGGCCATATACACCTAACACTCACAAACGCACGCACACACACACACACACACACACACACACACACACACACACACACACACACACACACACACACACACACACACACACACACACACACACACACACACACACACACACACACACACACACACACACACACACACACACACACACACACACACACACACACACACACACACACACACACACACACACACACACACACACACACACACACACACACACACACACACACACACACAACACTCACACACACAACACACACAGACACAGACACACACAGACACACAAACACACACACACATAAACACACACACAAACACACACACGCACACGCACACACATACACACACACACATAAACACACACCCACACACGCACACATATACACACAGACACACACACAGACATAAACACACACACACACAAACACCTATATTGTCACCTTGAACTCATGTACAAATTGCCATCTTGAATCTTTACTACTACTAGCCCCCTCCCTGTGTCTCTGGGCCCCCTGAATCTTCTTATATTACGGCAATGTTTCAATAACATAGCCCTTACTTCTTCTGGTCAGTAATGAAGTTTTCATGTAACGAATGGGGTGGGGGGGGGAGCGAAAACACCAAAGGCGAAATAATGAGTCTTTATTTCTTAACTTATGCCTGTTAGTTGCGGGTGCCTTCTCCCTTTAAAATACACAATACATGTCAAAAAAAACCCAGGAAATTGATCGGAAAGGTATTTTGAATAAACTCTATTTCGGCCCACACAGTCATCGTGCTTACATCCCCTCAAACGTAACTCTCGTACAGCCACATACACCTAACACTTCACAAACGCACGCAACACACACGAGACAACACACACACACACACACACAACACACACACACCACACACACACACACACACACACACACACACACACACACACACACACACACACACACACACATACACACATCACACCACACTACACACACACCTACACACACACACACACCACACACACAACACACATACACACACACACACACACACACGCACACACACGCACACACACACACACACACACGCGCGGCGCCGCACACGCACACACACACACACACACACGTACAGACACACACACACGCACACACAAATACACACAGACACAGACACACACATACACACACATACACACACAGGACACACACACAAACACACACAAACACACACACACGGGCACACACACACACACAAACACTCACAACACACAACACACAGACACAGACACACAGACACACAAACACACACACACATAAACACACACACAAACACACACACGCACAACCACACACACACACACACAGCACATAAACACACACCCACACACGCAGCACATATACACACAGACACACACACAGACATAAACACACACACACACAAACACCTAGTATTGTCACCTTGAAACTCGATGTACAAATTGCCATCTTGAATCTTTACTACTCACTAGCCCCCTCCCTGTGTCTCTGGGCCCCCTGAATCTTCTTATATTACGGCAATGTTTCAATAACATAGCCCTTACTTCTTCTGGTCAGTAACGAAGTTTTCACGTAACGAATGGGGTGGGGGGGGGGAGCGAAAACACCAAAGGCGAAATAATATCATGATAATGTCTCCGCGCGGGAAAAAAATATCCCGAGAATACATTTAGATTGTTTAAAAGTGGTCAGTGTGACCCTTGAAACCCCTCCCCCACATTAATAACGTTTAATAATCCCATGTACCTTTTGAATAGGTTTGCAGCTAATCAGAATTGTTAACAAAATAGAAAAAGAAAGTATTAAGTTTTAAAAATCCAAGAGGGACCAAGGAGGTACTAGGCGACCCTAGTACCTCCTTGGAGGGACACGTCCCCACGGACCCCCACCCCCGATCGCCGTCTATGCTACTGGTGCGGCCTTGTTAGCATTATGTACATTTTACAGTAACCATTGTCCTCTAGTGGAATAGATAATTTATTTTATATTTATGAAGCCTTTGATTAGACAGGGATAACTCAGAATTATATACATTTATATTATTGTTGTTGAAAAAAAAATCATGTTACTCCAGTTTCCTGTAATTAATGTGTGTACGTAACGATATTGAAATTAACGATATAGATTTTATGCTTCATCAGCCACAAAACACACGAATATCTTCAGATTTAGGCCACGAAACACCTACAAATTTGTCGTATTAAAGGTAAGTGACATGATTAGTAACACTTGAAAATGCCTCAAGAACCAAATGAGTTGAAATATATACCAACTGTACACTAGCAGGAGTGGATCTCCCACCTGGGAGGATTTGTCTGTAATTTGTTTACTTAAGGAGAATCAAGCATAAACATAGGCGTATTTTAATTTTATCCGGGCACGATAAAAAACAAGCCCCATAGAGAACCACACAGCAGGTTTCCCTGCTTCGAGTGATATTGACATTGTGTATTTTAGAATGAGTCAACGTTTGACTACAAGATTTTCACAGGAGAATCCCTGCATAGCTTACTTTATTCTAGAGTAGTTTCAGCCCAAGTTGAGGACTACCCCTAATCATGTCATTTACCTTTAATGTCATAAGCCCGAATACACTCATTAAAGACTCTATAAAACAATGAGTGGCCCAAGCGTCAAACTTTGACATCTCACTTACATGATTGTGTTTGAACTTAGACAGCCGTGCTTTCACTAGCAAAATATGTACAGATAAATATCAGCACATGAATTAATGTCAGGCGACGAAAAATTAATATTACGGCTGGGGGAGGGAACTGTAGTGGTCGCTCATTGATTTTGACTTATGCATGGTATTGAAGTATATTTTTTCAGAGTTTCATTTTAAGACCTTATCAAAGACAATAGTAGCATGGAGGGTTATGTAGCTCAGTTGTTTTTAATCTGGGAACATTGTTATACTACAATGCCTTTAATGATAATCCTATGTTATGATAATCGCATGTCTATATGCTAATGCGTGTGATCGTGCCCGCAAAGACTTCCATCGCCATTTTACTGAATGACTAATGTGGGAAGATATTATGCTCCATATTAGAACGCACGCGGTAGGCGAACGATCATCCGTATTTTTCTCCGAGATGCCTCTCGTGGATTGGTTCTCTTGGTTCGTTCCCGGGGTTCGTTCGTGGGGTCAATTGTTGCAGAGTCACCTGACATAACCATGTGACATACATTCTAATAATAGTCGAGGAAACTGGGTAATCCCCGTATGGAAAATCCCGATGGCACGTTATTTAATTTGGCGGATCGAACAAAGCATTCACATTTTTGAGAAAAACAAAACCACGAAGTAGATGTATCGTCGAAACCCTCATCCACAAACATCACCGAGTCAGGATTTCATACAAGATTCACACAACTAATACGCGAAGAGCAGTATCTGTTCTATATCTCGATAGAGCATTGTTGATACCTTTTCAACAGGCGTTTATGCAGTAACTATTCGTATTTTCACTGTACGTCGCTCACTCATAACATCCTCGCTTTGTCGCCAAAATCTTTGCGGGACACTTCGCGTGTAGAGTCACTACTAAACAGTCAACATGCATGCATGCCTGCTAGCCGTCTTGATGTTCGGTAAGATTCTAAGAAGAGTTGATTATTATGTTATAATATGAAGATTGATAATACATCTATGTCGTAGTACAAATCGTGGATATAGGAGGCAAGCGTACGTACTTCTCTGTATGTAATAATCAATGAGTATCCTTATCATTGATAATACTATCGTCATTGTCAAAATTGTTATGGTTTTACCGCGATCATATTTATTGCAGCAACAACAACAACAACAATAACAACAATATCAACAACAACAGCAACAACAACAACAACAACAACAGCAACAACAACAACAACAACAACAATAGTAATGATAATTATAATAGTAATGATGATGATAATGATGATGATGATGATGATGATTAATAATAATAATAATAATACTAATAATAATCAATAATAATGATGATGATGATGATGATGATGATGATGATGATGATGATGATGATGATGATGATGATGATGATGATGATGAAAATTGTATTGTCGCTCCTGTGTCATGCTCCTTCCAACTGACGTTCCAGCCTCTCTCATTAGTGGAGTAATGAGGTCCAACACAAAACGCTGGATACCCGGGTCAACAAACTTTCTTGTGGCGTAAACTGAGCACACCCCTGTATACTACTGTTTTATGAGTGGGTTAAACATACAAATGACAAATGTGTTGGGAGGAATAAGGGGGAAGGGAGGTACTGAACTGGAAAGAAATCTGGCCATACGTTGGAGAAATGAAAGGAGAACAAATAGGAAATTTCCAAACATCTTGGAAGGAGTATCAGATATACGATGGGGGCAAGAAATCCGCACTGAGACCATGGACCTACTGAGACAGAAAGATAAGGGGACGATCAGGTACCCCTACAAATTTGTTCAAGCTGATAAAAAAAAATGATTATTGCGATAATAATTGTCACGAGGAAATAGTGGTATTTAAGAAAATTACGTAAAATTCATTATATGTAATAAATAAATATAAACAAAAATTCAAATCCGCAGATGAGTAGGCCCAATAATTATATTGAAGCACGGTAAAGTATAAATAGTATCAGTAAAATTAAGTAGGCCTGTTAGTATACTTAGTAGTAGTAGTAGCAGAAGTAGTAGTAGTAGTAGTAGTAGTAGTAGTAGTAGTAGTAGTATAGTAGGTAACAGTAGTGGTAGTAGTGGTAGTAGTAGTAGTAGTAGTAGTAGTAGTAGTAGTAGTAGTAGTAGTAGTAGTAGTAGTAGTGGTAGTAGTAGTAGTAGTAGTAGTAGTAGTAGTAGTGGTAGCAGTAGTAGTAGTGGTAGTAGTAGTAGTAGTAGTAGTAGTAGTAGTGGTAGTAGTAGTAGCTGGAGTGCAAATCCAGGGGGACAGGGGGACATGTCCCCCACGATTTTGATGGTGGGGGACACAATATCAAATGTCCCCCCACGAATTTACATGTGTGCATACGTCTATAAGTCTGTAATTGTAGTTGGCTAGTAATTTGGCAGGTAAAAAAATGTTGGCGGCCCAAAAATGGTTTCGATCGTCGTCGTCGCCCCCCCCCCCGTGTGCGGCAGAAGTTGTTTGGCTAGTAATTTGGCTAGTACAAACAACAAATTGGCAGCAGGTTCCTGCATGTGATGTCCCCCCTACATTTAAAAATGTTTTTGTGCCCCTGAGTATAATAGTAGTAGTAGTAGCAGCAGAAGTAGTAAGTAGTAGTAGTACTAGTAAAAGTAGTAGTAGTACAAGTAGTACAAGTAGTAGTAGTAGTAGTAGTACAAGTAGTACAAGTACATGTAGTAGTAGTAGTAGTATGTAGTGGTAGTAGTAGTGGTAGTAGTAGTAGTAATAGTAGTAGTAGTAGTGGTAGTAGTAGTAGAGTAGTAGTAGTAGTACAAGTAGTAGTAGTAGTAGTAGTAGTAGTAGTAGTAGTAGTAGTGGTGGTAGTAGCAGTAGTAATAGTAGTAGATGTAATAGAAGTAGTAATAATAGTAGTAGTATAGTAGCAATAGTAGTAGTAGTAGTAGTAGTAGTAGTACTAGTAGTATAGTAGTAATAGTAGTAGTAGTAATAGTAGTAGTAGTAGTAGTAGTAGTAGTAATAGTAGTAGTAGTAGTAGTAGTAATAGTAGTAGTAGTAGTAATAGTAGTAGTAGTAGTAGTAGTAGTAGTAGTAGTCGTGGAGGGGTGTTAGACCCCATCCCTGCTCCGATTGTCCCCAATTGATGCCCTTGCTCTCTCCATTTCTACTTTTCCTCACTTTTTAGATTTGTACTTTTATCAATCATATTTTGCGTGTCGTTAAATTAGACATCCATTTCGTTCTAACTTCAAGTATAGCTGTATATAATTTACCACAGGTTAAATTACGATGTTATTTTTACAGAACGTTACTTTACATGAAATGTGTCATTTTATTTAATTGAAACATTGCAAACATATATTCATTTATTTCGTTTTATATGAATGCAAAAAAGTGACATTTTTGCAGTTGTACACATTTTGCAGTGTATAATACACTCATGCTCATAATTATGGAATATTTTAGAGAATTTTTTAGAAGTTGCCATCTTGCCATTTTTTCCGTGAACGGTACATCTGGGATTAATATTTTGCTCACCCCAGGTAAAATAATTATAATCTAAGTATTTCAGGAATGCTGAACATTTTGTAGCGTCCGACTCGACGCTAAAACCTGTGTATATAAATGGCGGTATTCAGAGTTGTTGTGTTCACGTGGTGGTTACACGCGTTATTAGACTTGTAACAGACAATTCTGATGTTAATTGAATGATAAGTGACATTAGATCAAACTTAATCAGCTTTTGTGTTATTTTTTTTAATTACTTTAATTTAATACTTTCATTTAATACTTTTTCATGATTTTTGTGGACTTATTAAAAAATAAATATATAATTGTTATTGCGGTCAAACGTATTTTGGGTTTTATTTTAGTCATCTCATGAAATCCAAAAATTGCTTCAAATACTGCGTTTTCTTGAAATAAACACTTGTCTTGAAAATTTTGGACGATGCAGGAGAAAGAACTTAAGTATCAACAAAATATTCCATAATTATGAACATGAGTGTAGTATAAAACAGCAATCACGTTCACTTTAGTGATGCATATTACCGAAGATAATGAGCAATAACCAAAATCATTGTCTTGCAGCAACATGTTTTGTGAGGACCTGGCATGTTCTTATAATAAACATGACGTATGGCAGAGGGGATTACCCCAGTATAAATAGCACACGTGTAACACTAGGCCTATATATAAGTGTAACAATACTATACACCCAAATCATTGTCAACTCGAATAGCAGGCTAGTGGCAATAGGCTACATTGTACTGTGCATGATGCGTCGACGTGCAAAGAAGCTGGGCCTGCGGTCGTGGATATTTATTCTACTCGTAATCAGTAAGCTAATTTTTAGTTTTTACTAATTATTTTTTAGACTTTCTAGTCAGCAATTTACTTTGATACGGTTATTTATTTATTTATTTTTTGGCGTCTCCTTTTGAGCTTTTTTGGCGTTATAATGTAAAGCCGGTGGTATAAAAGGCAAAACAAACCTGACAAAATTCTTACTTTGTCATTGTTTTTGCACCAAGTATTTATTGTTATTGTTAACTGTTGTTTTTATACATGTATGTGAAAAGAAAACCGGTGTATGAATGTAGCACTGTGACGATGACTACTCGTGCAGGCTATAGAGACCGATGATTGGGGCTAGTCCTCAACTTGAGCTGAAACTACTCTAGAATCAAGTAAACTATGCAAGAATTCTCCTGTGAAAATCTTGTAGTCACTAGTCAAACGTTGACTCATTCTAAAATAACTAATGTCAATATCCCTGGTGGCAGGCAAACCTGTTGTGTGGCCCTCTATGGGTCCTATTTTTACCGTGCCTCGATAGAATTAAGGTTAATGCTTGATTCTCCTTTAAGTAAACAAATTAGAGACAAATCTTTCCAGCTGGGAGATCCACTCCAGCTGGTGTACAGATGGTTTATATTTCATCTCATTTGGTTCTTGACGCATTTTCAAGTGTTCTCAATCATGTCACTAACCTTTAAACTATGCACTCATATACTTCATAATAATAGTATCAGTTACGGTAGTCCTTAATCCAGCGGACGCCACCCCGAAGTAGTCTAAGTCATAGACTGCTCTTTAATTTACCCCAATCCCGGTGTTCTCAGAAAACTAGTCTCAGTGTCCAGAATCATACCGAGTCAAAGTGAATATACCGCCTTAGAGTTAGGGTGAAAAAGAGAGGACAGTCTAACTTAGACTACCCCGAAGTGACCCGAACGCTTCGCGTCCGGGTCCGGTGCGGTTACGATAGTCGAGTGACTCCAGTGCATGGTTAATTTTTTTTTACACAATTAACTTGTAGTATGGATGAACGATTTTCTCTAAATCTGCTGAAATTAGTATCACTGTAGGAGTGTATCCAGGATGTTTTTTTCTTGGTGAGTTGTGATCATAATTTTATGGACATTTTCACAATGAAATCAGTAGCAAGAAATGATTAAAATATACCTAATCAATGCCTTTTCATTTCTGTCATTGTGAAAGGCCCCCGGAAAAATGTCTTTGGGAAAAAATTGAACCTTTAGATTTTCATTTTTTCATTTTTTTTGTAGGGGATGGGGGGGGGGTGGTTACGACCCTCTCGACCGTCTCCTGCACACCCGTGCACTGTCTGATTCTTTCGGCGAACAAAATGCAAAAGAGGTTGATTGATAATTAATCAGTTGACATTCCCTACTGATTATGCATAAGGCTCTTAAATACACAGCGTTGACAGCGTTATTTCCCAGGGCTTCTTGTTTCATGTATATACGTATATAGGAAGTGGGTTCACGGATTTTCATACCCCGGATGTGGACCAATGGAATTTGTCTTCTGAATATTCGAGGGCTTCTCATTTTTAACAATACTGAATGTTAAAACTGAGAAGCCCATGAATATCGAGGAGAAAGATTCCATCGGTCTCTATGTAGATATGCACCTATGCTTATGACATTGTGCTTGTATAATTTCTGTATAGGGTCCGGTTTGATGTGGTTACTTATCAAGTTATCATGCTCTTGCATGCTGAGAAAAAAAATGTTTGGATGTTATTGTCGTTGTTTGATATATTGGCGTTAAATTCAGATGGAATATTTACGCCATGTCTCTCAATAATTTGTTTCAAATTGAATCAGAAATTTCATACATTTTCGATTTTTTTATATCAAAATTAAATATGACGTGGCTGTCTAGCAAAAGACATACCCGCTATTTAGGGCCCCAATGTGTCAACCCGGACACAGTACATCGTGTCAGGTTTCTCAACTAACCTCTCGAGAAGGGGTAGTCTATCTAGACCCCCCGAACCCACCGATATATGCTCGACCGGATGCCAACGTCTATTATTAGATCGGATAATGGTTAACCATTATTGCAATCTGTATTACGCAAACACAACCCCCCCCCCCCCACAAAAAAAAATAAAAAATGAAAATGAAATAAAATTATTACGGCGTACAAAAATACAAAAGCGAATCAAAATTTCAAAAATTTACATGTTGTAATATTAATCTTCCTTCTCTGACAGAAATGATGAACAAACATTTTGGGCGTGTGCAAAGGTGCAGTATCATAATGTTAGATAAAATCTGTTAGTTCTTAGTAGTACGTAGCCTACCAGAGCCTGTTGGTGAACAACATCTGTAGAATTCAGTAAACTGTTATATTCTGTTTTACAATCCACTAGCCTCACCAACCCGAACGCGAAGCGTTCACTTCGTGGCAGCGTCCTCGGGGTTAACAATCCACCAGCTATACATATCACTACGTGAAAATTAAACTGTCGAAATCCTGATTACTCCGTAGGGTGTCAGAGAAACACAGACCAAATTTATTTAGTATATTTGCTTTAAACATGCATTTATAACCCTTTTTATAAGAAATGTTTTAAATGCATTATCAGTGTAGAGATGAATAATGGAATCCATGATACACACCCGGTGGCGTAGCTATGTTTTTTTTTTCCTGAGGGGTACGGGGGGGGGGGAGGACGACAAAGAAACAATGTTTTTGCCCTGCATGTAATGTATACAGCATAATGTTTGCATGTTCGAATATTATGTACGTACTGTGTACATGTTTGTGACCGTCCTGTCCATGGTGATGCGTTTCTTGGTTTTTGCCATGCGATACCACTATAGGCCAACATAGGCTCTCTATATATTTATAAACAAAAATAAATACAAATAGGTTGATGAAATTGGTTTGTTATGGCCAATCATTCAAAGACAAATCGAAACTCAAACTAAAAGACGAAATATACACAAAGTAACGTTACACACATACACACCCACACATTAGTTACATGAATGATGTCAAAGGTCATATATTTCAAGATTATTTTGTGCTAGGGTTCTTTGGGCAGAAAGCCAAGACGATTTTGTAACCATTCATTATGATTATTGTATCATCATTAGTAGTTATCAAAATCCCCTTTGACAAATTGTGTTGCAATATTTTGCCGTAAATAGCTGTTGTTGCTATAATACCAGCACTATTTCTACTACTACTACTACTACTACTACTGCTACTCCTACTACTACTACTACTACTACTACTACTACTACTACTACTACTACTACTACTACTACTACTACTACCACTACTATTATTACTATTACTACTACTACTACTACTACTACTACTACTACTACTACTACTACTACTACTACTACTACTACTACTACTACTACTACTACTATTAGTACTACTACTACTACTACTACTACTACTACTACTGCTACTACTACTACTACGACGACAACGACGACGATGACTACAACTGCTACAACAACAACAGCTACTGCTACTATTACTACTACTGCTACTACTACTACTACTACTACTACTACTACTACTACTACTGCTACTACTACGACGACGACAACGACGACGATGACTACAACTGCTACAACAACAACAACAAAAACAACAACAACTACTACTACTACTACTACTACCACTAACTACGAGTACTGTTACAATGTTTTTACTAGCTCCAATGAAATTATATTCCATTAAATTCGTTTATCAGCCAATCAAGCAATCAATCAATCAATCAATCAATCAATCAATCAATCAATCAATCAATCAATCCAATCAATCAATCAATCAATCAATCAATCAATCCATCAATCTTTCAAACAATCCATCAATCAACAAAATGTACAAAAATAATTTGATTTGGTATCCTTCATACTTTTTGTGCAGTCTCACACACAGGCAATGAATGAGCTTGAACTGGAAAGACATCAAGTATGTGACGTCACATCGGAAGATGCCATATTTTTAGCACGGGTATTCCCAACGCGATGGGTCAATCGTTCAGGTCGACCGCGCGCGTGCAAAACAACAACAACAACAACCTCTGTGATGATAGTAATGGTGTGAGGAAGAACACACGGCACAACAGAGCAAGGCTGTCACATTAATTGACATTATGCTATTTAGCATTATTTTGATCCTCTTGCGTGGTATCTGACAATATGCTTAGCATAATTTGGAAAATGTTGTAAATATCTGAACATTTATTTTAGTTCATCGAGACTCCGTGAAAGCATTTTCACAATTCTTTGTACACAAGGCCTATGGATCTTTTCGTCTCTACCTGTCCCCATTTGTCCCTGCACGCACGAGCCTGTTAGAGGATGAAGTGTTGTGAAGATTCCTGCAATTATTTCGAAGAAAGCATCACACTATCGCTTTACGGATGATACAATTTTCATTGTATGCTACATAAGTCGATCATGTAATTGTTGATATAAATGTAGTATATTACTTTTTTATGTTGTAAGGGGTTGCTGTATTTATATATTACTTGAAAATGTGTTGAAAAACATCGAATATGGTTATATTCTACATATTGGAAAATGTGAGTCTTGATATATTTTTTTTTTACATTGTGGAAACAACTTAAAGACACTATATAACAGTGTGGAAGCCTCATTTAAAAAAAATGTCAAATTATGCTATCTGACATATTATGTGACAGTGTTTGGATGGACACATAAACACCCTAGAACACAAAAGTTTGGACAGTTATGCTATCACTACATGCACTAGTAAAATATGTGCAGATAGAAATCGGCAAATGAATAGAATATCAGCTGAAAGAAAATTCTGCCACACAGCAGTCTATGGAGTGAAACTGGAATGGTCGGTCAATGATTTTCACTGTTTAAATGCACTTAATGATCGTTTTTAACTACAATTTTTTTCAGGGCTTCATTTTTAGACCTTATCAAAGACACTGGTAGCATGTGGAATCATGTAGCTCAAATTTTTTAAACTGGAAACAGTGTTATACAATGCCTTTAACAAGAGAAAATGTAGAAACCAATAAAATGAAAATGAAACGAGAAATGAAATAAATTTGCATGTCTGGGTGTATGGCTAACATGAGCAAATATCTTGGAAAAATTAGAAACATCTCTTCTTAACTCTGGTTATCATTTAGAAAACTTATCAACTGATTATCATTTAAAAAACTTATTTATATGAGCACAGAAATCAATCAGATATCATGGGCCGGACATCTGGAATTCTTTGGCCCAAAACCTGAAACGATGCACATATTTGTATTACTTTAAAAATCTCTTTAAAAACTCCTCTTGTCTGAAAATACACTGTAATCATGACCATTTTTTACTGACTTACATGTTTCGTCATATTATAATCTTTTATATATATATATATATATAAGCAAAGACATTCATTATAACTAAAAGGTCCGTTTTCAAATTCTTGAAGTAGCCTCAGAGCCCCTACACACAAACATACACCCATACAAACATACAGACACACATTATACACTCACATTAATCGTCAATCACCTTTCTCTAGCTAGCTTTCCTGCCTTTTGTGTTCTATCCATCTCTCATCTTTACATTTTTGAAGTAATTTTCTTTTTTTTTTGGGGGGGGGGGAGGAGGCCACCATCAACATAAACTTCATGCTCAAGATGGTGGTCTCTGTATTGTAAATAATTGGTATGTTGTATTTTGTTGATATTGTTTTGCCAATGTATACACAATTTCGAGTTATAAATATTGAATAAATCGATCAATCAAACTCTAGCTCAAGACGTGTTTTAAATCGTTTTGTATTTTGCTTTTCTTTGACAGTGTTCCTCGCATATGTGATCGATGCGAGTGAACTCCGAACATTGAGGTGGGGAGACAAGATGGTACATCTTCGTTGCTTCGATGGCAACGTGACCTTTGACACAACCAAAGGCCAGGCAGAATGGAAAAGTAAGCATCAGTGACATAACCGGGTACTGAGATTATGTGTTAAGATATCATAAAAGATGTTTTTGTTTTAGTTTTGTACCAAACATTATTTTCTGCTTGATTTAAGGGCAACAATGTTCAAGTAATTCCGCAAATCCCCATAGACTTTGTACAGGGGTCATCCGGTTCCCGTAAGCAACGGGTTAAAATTCTGAGCTACATATAATCCTTTATGCTGTTTAAAGATCCAAACACGAAGACCTGAAAAATATTTGTACTATAAAACGATCATTTCGTGCTTTTAAAAAGTAGAATTCAATGAACGACCAGTTTCTCCCCATAGATTGATGCGTCATATACTTTTTGTCCACCGGACATAAAGTCATTTGCCCATTTAAACACTAGGCCTATCATGTGCAAAATTGGATAATTTTTTGAAATGACCAACAGGAAATCAGAAAATGTTCTACAGTTCATTTAAAAGGAAAGGAAATAAACATGATCCTGAGATTTCAGAGTTCTGAGTTCTCGTCTGATAATTATTATTTTGTTTTATGACCTATAGTGTTGTTTCACACTGTGAAAAGCGTTTTCAGTAGTTAAACATTAGCATTTAGAAAGTGATAACAAGGATGTGTTTAGTGCATACATGTTTATGCTTTTAACACTTATAGTATTTAGAAATGCGACACCAATGTGTAATGATTTGATTTGACACAGAACGGTCGGCCTCTGAACAAAGTGAGAGTACGTGTTTAGAAAACGTTTACTCGATAAACACTGTTTTTATAGTCTATTAAAAGTCTAATATTGCTTTCTCACAGAAAACAACTCCAGTGTGATCCACATGTTTAAAGGAATCAAAAGGTATGAGCCTGGGATCACCCAGGAGCGCTACGGCATGCTGGAGGATTACAGCCTGGTATTTACCTCTGTCGACTATCGACACCAGGCATCGTATGAGTGCAGATACTCGAGTCTGCAGCCGGGATTTCCCTTCGAGCAAAATGAATTCGATGTCAAAGTCGAAGGTAAGGACTGGGAAACTTTGTGAACACTGTCCTGTAAAGGCCCCAAAAACCAAATAAATTGAAACATATACCAACTATACACCAGCTTGAGTGGGTCTTCCAGCTGGCAGGATTTGTCTTTTGTTTACTTAAGGAAAATCGAGCATGAACGTACCAGTATTTAATTTCTGTCGAGGCCCGAGTGATATAAATCCCATAGAAAGCTGCACAACACATTTGCCTACCACAAGAGATATCGACAGTAGTTATTTTAGAATGAGTCAATATTTGATCACAAGGTTTTCACAGCAGAATCCTTGTATAGTTTACTTGATTCTGGAATAGTTTCATCCCAAGTTGAAGACTAACCCCAATCATGCTATCAACCTTTAAGCCATTTCTTTGTTAAGTGAAAGAAATAGAGCTGAGAAGGAGGGATGAGAAAGATGACGGGAGCGGGGGGGGGGAGGGGGAGAAGATCTCAGGGGGAGGCGTCACTATAATCTTTTCACCCTGCAACTTGTTTACATTTGATTTATCATGTCAGAGTGTGAAATATTTAATTTCACGAATGCTACACTTTCTTTAGAATGCGTGCGGAGATGAATACTCTGATTCCGAGAGAATTTGCATTTAAATATGAAGAGAACTTCGAAAGTAGCCTGCAAGATCATGAAGATGTGGTTTTTATAGCTTCCTGCCTTTCTCATTATTCTTACAATTGTTTAATTGTCTTTGTATAATAAAACTATAAACGCTTGCATGACCTGAGCACGTTTATCTAAAAATCATAAACACGCTTAATTAGAAATTCTGTGTATCACCTGTATGATATCAAAAGTTCCAAACACTTCATAAACACTTGAATACGTTTCAAAATCATGTTTGAGTGTTTAAATGCGGAAAATCATAAACGCGTCAACAAACATTTTTGTGAAGATCTAAACACTTAGTGTTTAGGTTTTTTCATTTTCATAATGTATTGAAATTCACGAATATTTTCTCACTCTTCCGAAACTTGGTAAGGAGCTAGTTTTATTCACCTGTTTCTGTGCTGAATATACATCCCAAATACTGAATCGGGTGTTGATGTTACTTGGGTCAAGTATATTTTATGAGGCTACGACTAATTAGATTTCAGAGTTTAAAGGTCAAATGTCATGGGACCTTGTATACATCTCATTTTTGCTCATGAAAGACGCATTCACTTTAATTGAATTGGACTGGGATTGTGGGGGCATACCCATCGGCTGCACGTAGTCGAACTGCTCTTGTTTTTTATTTTGTCGGGTCGGAGCAAAGGATGTCGGGTACACCTCGTGGTACACCCCAAATGAAAACTTCTTGCGACGCTCCTGCATGTACGTTCTCAATCAGTGCCAATTTAACACGTAAGTGAATATAATTTCATTTCAGAGCGACCTATCTACATAGACGGGTGTTCTGACGTCAGTTGTGAGCAGCCTATCACAGGAGTTGTCACACGGAACATCACATGTTCAAAGGCTGGGGCTAAGGTGCGCCCTACGATCCGTTGCAATGGCACCAATGGCATCCGAGTTGTGGCGAATGATTCCGACACGATAACACAGAATGCCGATGGCTCGTACACCACTTCGGTCACGTACCAGCTGCAAGTTGAGGACAGAACGTCGTCAAGTTTTACATGCTGGTTGATCGATGTCAATGGCGAGACAACCTCCATGACATTTATACCAAGTAAATAACCATTCTTTCGATTTTCATTATGTTTTAAATCTTGTAGGCCTATACACAACACTTCAGATATTTATGCTGTCACTCGTAAAACATGTAGAGATAAAAATCAACACGTGAATTAATGTCCCGGGACAAATTCTAAAACACAACAGTCTATGAGGGGTGGGGGAGGGGGCTGTGGAATGATCGCCCATTTATTTTCACTTTTTCAAAGTACTCAGTGATCGTTTTGAACTCCATTAACTTCAGAGCCACTTGCAGCTAGCGTGTAGGATGATGTAGATCTAGCCCAGATGGTTGTGTGGGAATGAGCAATCCGATTAAATGTATAGTGAGTGATCACAAATTCGCAATACAAAAATATCACAAAATCCTTGACAGCTGATATGAACCCAGTATATCGTGTCACCATGCGACATATTTTTGTTTCGATTTTGCTTGTTTGTATTTGTCATCATATTTTAAAAATATTTTGTGTTTGTTTTGCTTTCCTTTTCAGCTAGCACCCCACACACCGGCACCGACCGAACCATTGGTCTTTCTGTGGGATTAACTTTGGGTTTAGGTTTGATATTTGCAGTTGTCGTAGTAGCGATTGTATATTATACAAAACTCAGAAGGCATAGACGGGGCAACAAATCGCCTATAAGAGTCAATATTGGCCTCGATTCCACAGCCCATGACGTTAGCCCCGTATGATGACAGGTCAAGTCGATTGCTGTACTCCTGCCCTACCTGGAGAGCATCTGGATCCATACTATGTATAAAATCATCTCGTCATTCTCGTGACTCAAATTTTGAAGTCAGAAGCAGATAGTAATCCGGTTATGGTGGGATGAGAAGAAATATTGCATTAATAAACCGCTTTTAAAAACTGGCAAATCAATATCGTGGTTATATCTTGCATTTTTTTTACTTCATTATTAAGCTCAGGGAGGTCCCATATAGCAGTTATGTAATGATTTCCTGAGCTACTCCATTCACATGAAGTACAGTATCTCGGCACTGACAACTGCGGAATATCCAGTCTTTCTCCAGATTTCTAGGGTACCGCCCCGTGCCATATTTCTCCCACGAACTGGTGAAACAAACTGCTGTAAAAAGCAAAACGACTTTCAGATTTGCGAATAGAGAGTCAAAACGCGGGTTAAATATAGTGTGCTATCCCTTGAGCCACACAAGGCAACTCGGTGGTTGTGGTGCTCTTTACGTAGCAACGATTCCAAAAGTTCGCAGGAAAAATACATGTAACATAGCTACCCGCTCTCGTAAAGGCTATGAGGTAGGAAAAAAAAAGGGGGGGGGTACTGACGTAATTGTAGGCATATGCTTTGTTAGATAAAACCAGACTTCTGAACAGATTTTGATAAAGCTTGAAGCCGCGAATAGTTTTGGTAAATGATAGAAATTGAATTCTGTGCAATTATGTTTTTAGACCTATATCCGGGACCTATTATGATCTATCAATGCCCTGAAATTGCTCGATCTGAAACCCTCCCATTTTTTTAGAAATTACTCAAAATTTTCCTATAGGTAATGACCATAATGCTACATGTTTTCCGGTAATTTAATCTTCACAATTTGTCACTATAATTTTCAGCGGGTTTGGTGTTGTTTTCTGATGTCTGTGGTGACAATAGAATACTTTGTGAAAGATTGACAAAAAAGTTGTCTGATCGACCAGAACTAAACTTGGGAGGGATTGGGTTAGGCCTACATAATATTACCGATCTTAATTGCTAATGAA
This sequence comes from Eucidaris tribuloides, assembly GCA_001188425.1. Taxonomy (NCBI): domain Eukaryota; kingdom Metazoa; phylum Echinodermata; class Echinoidea; order Cidaroida; family Cidaridae; genus Eucidaris; species Eucidaris tribuloides. The sequence goes on from JZLH01S0202640.1 coordinate 38,235, forward strand.
ACATTTTGAAGCGTCACAGCAAAAAAGAAAAGAAAAAAAAAGTCAGTAATAGATGCGTTTGCCACTGCATTCAGATAGAAATAATCAATATGCCTCATATTTAGATATAGATATATGCTATAATAGTTATATGCTATATTATATGCAATTTACCTAAAATTGTGATGTTGACTTGTTTCGGTGGTTGTTTCTTTCGTTCACACTTATGTACCACATTATTTATTATGTAAATAATATGTATAGTGTATATATTTTCACTATGTAAACATATAAATTAGTATGGCAGTCGGTTTATAGATAGTATATATTTATCAGGCTGTCAATCTATACCTGTCTTGTCAGTCTGTTTATCACTACGTTTATCTGCATATATACTGATATTTAAATAAATCAATTTGCATATTATCTATCTATCTACATATCTATCTATCTGTAACTGGTCTTATACCTCACTGTAAAAACGCTGTTTAAAATATTTTAAACAACTGCGAACAGCGTTTTTCAAAATCATAGTTAAAAATGTAAACAATGTTGTTAGATTGACAGGCTTAAACAACGGTAAGCAGTTGTTTAAGATATTTTAAACAGCGTGTTTACTGTGCATACAAAATGACTTTAACGGAATACACAGAGTATTTTGTTTTAACGCCCTTTTGGCAGAAGTGTAAGACAAGGTAATACCCTTACTAAGGTGTATCGGTGGGATACACCTACGAAAACCACATCCACTTTTATATTTGCCCGAGCATTGTACATAATTATAAAGGTCAGTCAATGGGGCATTGGAGCACTGTGTACATACATAATTTAATGTAAATATTTGTATATATGTTAAAAAAAAAAAACTGTTATGTTTTATACTACATTTTTCATTTTCTTACAAAAAAATTATACTTCATTTGTTGTTTTAGATGACAGCTATTAAAATAAAATTGTTAATTTTTATTATGACATAAATATCATCGTTTTTTAAAAATAGTTTTAGTTTTTATATCCGGGATGATGCAAACCGATCAACACGATTCCAGCAAAACTTATTGTTTGATGGAAATTTGTCTTTCCGATAGTACATGTGTTGAAAAATCTCAACAGAAATTGTACTCCTTTCTGATAATTTTCATTTCTGCGCAGTCAAGTTTTCCCCGGGAATGTTGCCAGCTATGAGCCTCCTCTATTCCGAGTTAAAAGTAGCTCGGATTTCCCAGCTACTTTGACTCAAATTGATTCAAATCTCAGATGACGCCCCAAAATTCCGAGTCAAAATGGTGTGGAAATCCGAGTCACTTTAACTAAGAATAGAGTAGACTTCCAGCTGATGCCATTTTTAGTCCATTTTGACTACGCAGAAATGAGAGTGCAGTACTTACAAGGCATTTGCATTGTAATCAGCAGACTTATACATTCCATGTGTATTCACGTTCAGGTTTGATGGCAAGACTTATACATTCGAAGTCAAATCACGTTCAGGTTTGAAGTCAATTCAGTTCAACTTATGTTCATGACTAAAATCAATGCAGCCAATTTGCTGAATCGCGATTGTGATTTACACTTTTAACACAGTCACATGCATGTACATATTGTAAAACTATACACATAAACGATATATATTATTTACACATACACTTACATTTCAAATATGCAGATCGTGTGAACAATGTGTGTTCATTTAATATCTTAATTTTATATGTAATGTTTGAAAAAAAGTTGCAGAAATAAATGAAATGAAATGATACATTGTACTTAATTGTATGCAACACAAACTGACTGGATATAAAACATGATCCATCTGGTATGGTGCTAAAGCTAGTCGGCACATAATTTACATTAAAAAGGTGTGTCAAAAAGTGTTTTTCCTCCGGCGTATTTCAAGTCCAGGTACAAGTTCAATCAGGCTTTATTTCAGAAGCATTCAACCTCAGAGAATGCAATCTTGCTTTAAGTGTAACACAACATACATAATTTGAATGCTAATCATGTTGCTCCGTGTAATTCAGTGTAAATGCAATTAACAGTCCAGATTAATTGAGTGACTCTGTGTCATCAAGAGGATTTTAACAATTGTAGTAATATTATCGTACACTTTAATGTACAATTGCACTTAATGTTATTATGGAGAAATTAAATTAAAAACTAGGAATTGGATGTTTTTAAATCCATTTTTCTTTTAATCTTAATCATAATTTCCCAAGCTTGTTTTTAAACAGTTTATTTTATTGATCATTACTTTAGAGGGGGCAATAATGCAATCACGAAATCACTAACTTAGAATAACCAATTGTCCACCAGTAGTTTATGTTCTAACGTTTTTAAATAAAGTGTGCTTTATTTGCAGATTGGCCAGTATAATTTCCAAATATGAAATATTACGGGTAGTGATTCGGACATCAGTGAGTTTGACAAGTGGATGCAATGGAGTGAAAGAAGATAAGAGGGTAACAGAGAGAGTGAACAATTTCAATTATGTTTAAACAATTTTCAAATATATAATTTTCCATGTTTAAAAATTTCTTAATATATTTCAAAAATTTCCAGTATAATTTCCAAATATGAAATTTTACGGGTAGTAATTCGGACACATTTAGTGAGTTTGATAAGTAAATGAAATGGAAAGAAAGAAAATAAGAGAGTGAGTGAGAGAGAGAGAGAGGGAGTGCATATATTTGAAATATTTGTAATTTATCTTACATACAGTATATAGAAAAAGAAATAAAGAAAGTGAGAGGGAGATGGGAGAGAGAGAGAGAGAGTAATTAGGAAAGATTGTGTACATTTTTGAGGATTTTATACTGTACGTATTATGATTAGCTGTGTTTTAGCCTTTACCCGTTCCCATATTCTTTGTTTTCTTAAACACTGTTACAAACTGGATATTATGGCCCAACATCTTTTGACTTCATGAATAATCAAGATTATAGGTAGCAAAGCGTCCTGTCTGAACTATTCAAGCCCAGCTTAAAATGCGACCTTCTGCTTTTAATATACATAATCATCGCTTTCGTTAATATTTTATTTAAATCAAGTCAATATACTGCATTAAATGAATTTTGTGCAACTATTATATTTCAATAACATTACCTGTTAGCAGTGTATTGTGTGAAAAAAAAATTGTTGCTGAATCATATGTGTTAAAGTTGAATTATTTATGCATACGTCAATCAGCATTTTGAATACGAACATTTATGTATTGTCAGTCGGGCTGATGTAATTAGACGCATTGTGCTCAAATGTCTTCGTTGAGCGCCACCTGAAAATTTTTAAACGCAGACATTATATATCAAGCTATAACTTTGGCTTCCAGTTTTCGTGTTGTGTAAATTGCGCTATATTGTCCTCCTTTGAACATGTGCTACGTAATGTGACAAAGAAAGACAAAAACAATTCTTGAGGTATAGTATATGAACTATTGTGGCATATTATTTTCCTCACACCTCGAAGAGAATGTTTCGAGAAGTGATGGATGTTTGTAATTAAATTTATCTGAGGCTTGTATAAACACTGTTAAATTGATAACACTTGAATTTTTAATGCCAAGTTGTAAACAGTTATGGAGCCTAATTTGGCTTGAGTTATACACATTGACA
>JZLH01S0202682.1:2913-19078 GCA_001188425.1 Eucidaris tribuloides
ACAGTTTATAAATAAAGCAAAAATTGTCATTATTTACTATTATTTTGGCATACAAGATGACTCCTGTGACTTTTGAAAAATGGTATTTTTGCCTTTAACGCATGCTCACTCATGCATGGCTCGACGGATCAATCACATTTTCACACAGAAGGTAGTCAGTGAGTGTAGAAATACCCCTGCCAAATTATTGTTTAAAAACTTATTTTGTTAAAAAGTTATGGTAGTTTGAAAAAGGGGGTAGTTACTTTTTGTTGTGTTTATATAGGTATATGGTCAGTTTCTCCTAAATATGGTGAGAAAGAATATCAGCAGTGTTTTAAATAGAAATTCGGAAGCCATATAGATTGAACGTAAATGAAAAGAAAACGGTCAAATGGAACGTGGTTATCCTCTATATTAATAGATTTGAAATTGACTGATAAACACAAGAATTCATAGCATTTTTTTCACAAAATTGAACGATGCGGGTATGATTATGATTGGCACAAATGACAAATCAAACACACCCATCTTGCAGCTGAATCATGAGTTCGCCAGGTATTTATCAAACGAGTTTAATTTGAATACTGGATGGTTAAGGTGAGTAAAAAAAAAAGATAGATGTCAAAATGACAGGGGAAAACCTATATCACACGCCGCCAGTTTTGCTTGAAATGGTTCACATTATGGTGTATTACGTTTTCCTACAGCCTATCGCTCGCCTCTGTGTTCAGATGATGGATCACAAGATTCATGGTTCGAATCCCACAAGGTTCAGAGGATTTAACTCCCATGACTAAGAGTCGTGCTCTGATGGATGGAGCATTGGTGGGTGACTGCAGTTTACACAGTATAAAGGGATTGCATGATACCCCTGTACTTTGGGATATTCTATGTGATACAAAAATATAACTGCACCGTGTCATGCAGTTTCAAATCAAAAGAAATTCCTGTTACGGGTGCATGTAGATTAGTAATAACAATACTAAGTACACAGGGGGAATTTTACCCAGGTGATTACAACCAACCAGCATGTGCTATGTGCTTTCGTGTAGTGCAAAAGAAAATAAAGTTTAAATTTACAGCATGTCGAGTTAGAATGAAGACAAACTCTTCAGTAAGATCCAACTCGCTGTCTTTCAGTACCGGGCTTCCATCCAGCCTTGTTTTATCATAAATACGACAATCATTCATAGATATGATATGAACCTGGATACAAATATGTATAAATACATCCAATACTATATTGAGAATGTCACTAATATGCAAATAAGAGAGTATCATTAACATAACATCAATTTAAGCGGGCAAACATTTTCACATTACGTTTGTTTTGTTATTGCGCGAGTTAATTCCCTCCCCGGCAATTTAAGAGAGATTGGATTTAAAAAATCTGGACATAAACAACCTCTAAAGATAAAGAATAACAGGTTTTTGATGCTTCGAGTGGGGGAGGACAATTTTTAGACGGTAGAAAATTATCGCCCGAAGACAATCCAACTATGTACTGAAAGTTGGCATTCTCTTATTGAATTTACAAATCATATTCTTTCTACGCTTTGATATATCTATCTTTTTTTCTAAAAAGCATGTAAGAATCATCAAATTAATAACAATCAATATAATCACATTAACAATCGCTTATTGCCTCTGTCAAACCGTATCTTTTCGAACATATTATACAAAGATTACATGTACTATGAAAAGCACCACAGGTTGGCCCAATTTTTCGAAGTTTCTAATTATATTGTCAATATAATTTATGACATTCATTTCCCCTGCAATCACGGGTGTTATAAACTAAACATTTCTCTTTTCACTTCTCTCGTTTCTATTTATTATGTCACAATAATTTGAGAATTGGGTTTTACAATTCTTATACTTTTAATATTATTGACTGTATTTATTTGACTCATACTGATGTAAGAATTATTTATGTAGTTACATACATTTTAATTCATATACACTGGTATATACTTATTACAGTAATATTTTCATATAATTTATGTTCATGTACACTCTCTATGGCAGATCTTCGTGTTATATGTATTTTGTACTCATTTGCGTAAAATAAAAAAATGCTAAAATTATGATATAAAAAATGACCAATGTAGATAATCATAAAATTTTAGCTACACTTGCAACCGCCTTCAAAATATTGTAATACCGTGTGTTTATGTCCGAGTTGGTATGTGTTTGTGTATTATGTGTGTTGTTTGATATCATCCATTACACATCTTACAGGTAAATGGTCACAGAGTTCTACCAGTATTGAGAGGCGTAGGATTTCATACCTTTATAAGATGTCCGACATTGTCGATGTTTCCTCCAATCAGAGCCAATGTATGTCCTCCTTTCACCGTCGTGACGATAGATTTAACGGATGTTCCCGGGATCTCGAGACAAGCAGTAGCCTCAACAGGCTTATCCCCCAACGCCGTGAAGAAGTAGTTGTGAGCGTTGCACAAGAGACTTTCTATTCCTCCAGACTGAATATGAAATAATAAAACACACGGAAAATTTCAGGTATGATTCCATCAAGGCAACATCAATCAAGTACTTGATTAGCCTGTTTTGTTTTAGTTACAAATACTTCAGTTTGATGATTGATCAAACTGAAGTATTTGTTGTCAGCCAAACAGCATTTAAGAAGGCAGATATTGACTTACTAATACAATAACTGTTACTGATACCGGCTTTAGTTACAGACAACACACACACACACACACACACACACACACACACACACACACACACACACACACACACACACACACACACACACACACACACACACACACACACACACACACACACACACACACACATACACACAACACACACACACACACACACACACACACATACATACATACATACAAACATACACACACACACACACACACACACACACACATATATAATATATGCGCGCGCGCGCGCGTGTGTGTGTGTATGAGTGCGTGTACCTTTACTACTAAATATATAACCAAATTCTTCTGTGTTAGTTTTATTAACGCAAATGGTGGTAATAAAGTCACAAAAATACAACTAAATAAAAATTGTGTGATTATTAGTTATGACATGTCTTACTGGTTCATGCCAACGTTCATATGCGGAAAAAAGAACCGCATACTACTTTCATGCAATCGTTCCATTATTTACATCTAAACCGACGTAGAAATAAGATTATTCTCATTCATATGACCAGTATTTTTCAAGCTATTCTCGCTTAAGTGAAGCCCATAATATTTAACATAAATTTATGAAAGTGTAATGACATCGTGTGAATTGTAAAATGTATGCTCTCATAAAAGTGCAACGAAAATGTTTCCTTTTGAGTTATATTGACCTGAGTTTATTACCTGTATCTAGTAGTAATGCTCAAGCATATACAGTTACATAATAATCAATAAATATTATATATTATTTTACCAACTTCAGTGTAGTTACAGAATCAAAGTATAGACTTGTGGCCCTTACAACCAACCCATAAAATTTGTTCTTGGCTACACAAATGCCTCGCAAGTTAAGTGCACAAAATGTTACCTTTGAAGCCCCACTGTCAATGTAAAACGGAATACCACTCTCTTTCGACTTAAATAATACAAAGGGCCAAACCATTTCACATACTGCCTTTGCTGTGTGATTGAATAATGCAACCATTTCCGTTGGTTTGTACACACCGATATATTGCATTAATTCGTGAGTCTTGAAATATGTGACCTAATTTAAATCCGTTTTTATAGGTTATGTTGTGGAAAAATGCTTTCTTTGATTAACGTTGCTCTTCAACAGTGAACATTTATCGAGTGCATTAAAGTTTAGGACAATTAACCCTCGGATGATTACTCCTTGGACAATCATCCCGTAGGACAACTACCCTTAGAGGGCTCGGACAACTACAACCGGAAACGTACTCTGGGACAATCTTCTTCCCAGGACAATTATCCCCGGACAATTATTACCACATGACAATTATTACCATGATAAGTGCCGGACCAATACCCACGTAGGACAGGGTTTATTAAAGGTAGTTGATAGATGTCCGGTGACATAGTTGTGCAAGAAGAATAATTGTCCTGGGGGTTAGTTGTCCGGTTGATGGTTGTCCGGCGCTAGGGCCGACCGAGTAATAGTCCGGGGGGTAATTGTCAAGGGTAAGTTGACGGAGTACGTGTGTATACAATCCCTTTCGCATTTCGAGAAAGATGGAGAGGAATTATTACTGGAACAGGCTGACGCTGGCAACCAGAAGGAGGCGATGGTGGGTTGTACGGGAACGATGTGGATATTGTGCAATCAAGGCGATCCATTATGGCCTGTCTGAATGCTTGCTCTATATCGTCCATTGTGTAGATACAAACAGCAGAATTCAAATCCTGTACGGTTTTTGACGATGCTATATTTCCCTGAGTTAATGCGGTAAATATATAAATCATATCTTTAGTTGTGCTTTCTGACAAGTTGCAACAGCTTGGTTGTAACAACTCTATTTTAGAACTAATTTGGAAACTATGTAATAAGTTATACAGTTGTCCATCATTTCCTCCACACGATAAAAGGACTTCGGTATAAGATGAAAAGTCTCGACTTTCATGACAAATGCGACCTATGAATGGAAGCAATGAACTATCTTTTGTAGCTTGTTTCCTGGATAATCCAAAGTAGGTGAAATTACGAAATGTTGCCAAATTTGCATACATGAGTTCCTCCGATGAATAGAAGGTACTATCTAGTTTTAGATCGCCATTTTTATCATGGAACTGACACATTTCAGGACCGGGTGTAAGATGAAGCTGAAGTTTAGCAATGCTGATACTTTCGGTCGATCCTGCTAAGTATAACATTGGGTGCTGTTCCAAATCCATGAGGACAAAAGAAATCGCTCTAGGCCTTAACTCGTTAACCCCGAGTGCATGAGCTATTGAGCAACTATCTACCACTGACGTAAGATTCGTCTTGTCTCTTAGAACACACAAACCAGTCACTCCGGTGCATGTAAGCAGTATGTCATAATTTGGCATAATTGACATCAATAGAGTTTGTGCTTCGGTGTCTGCTGGATCCCTTTCACTGATACCTGAAATGTTCTGTTCCACACGAAATTCAGCATCCAGCTGATAAAGATTTCGCGGACCAGCGATAAATATGTCGCCCGTCTTGCGATCGAGAACAAAATGGCTGAAATCTGGATCCTCGTTACGGTTCACATTAAACGTCTTTGCCGTTGTCCTGTTTGTATTACCGGTTACACCGTCACACATATCTCCCCACACTGTTATTGCGAGCAATAAACGAAGTAGCTTCATTGTGAGCAGTAACGGAGTTGCCCTTGATACAAAGATTTATTTTCTAATAAGTCCAAGTAGAGGTGTTGCTGCAAAGTTATTTTACGAATATAGCATATGCGAAATTGAGGTTATATACTGTAGGTGTCATATAGAGGTGTCAAGTAACACTTTCGATAAAACTGCAACAAGGACGAAAACAACCTTGATTAGCAATCAAAAGCGTTGTATACGGGCTCCCTTTCAAAACAGCATGTTAATAATATTCCTTCCGGTTTTGTCAAACACACTTTATATACAATAAAGCAGATTGTAGCGAATAGCGTGCAGTATCAATAACAACGTTTCCTCTCAAATCCATGAAAGTACGCCTACCTAGAGATAATAAAATGTAATTCATCATTCGATCGGTTATGCTATGGTCACAAATCAAAGCGGCGACCGACCGTAGCCTGCTCGATCGAGAGCCGCTGGAATTTAGGCAACGATTTTTTTTTAGAAGTTGAGTTAGCTGTAAAGCCTCAGCGATTCCCAGGCGGTGACTATGTACGCAGCTCCATTTTCTCCTGTGCTTTTGGCATTTTTATTCAATGAATGAAAATGCACTGTTATCTTTTGTGGATCGCGCTGAGGAGTGCCTTAGCGGTGGCCGGGCAGACGCCTATAGTAGGCGCCATCCGGATGCTGACCAATTTTGCAGCAATCGTTCGGCGACCGGGTGGCGACCGCTCGGCAGCCTTTGATTTAGCGGCCTCGATTTTTGACCTTAATCGTTCGACGGCGACCGCTCAATAAGACCGGGAAAGGTGAAATGTTAAAAGTGAGCTGGCGCAGCCAAAATTTTAACTCGCGCGCCAAACTTCAGCGGCGACCGATCGATGACCTAAAAACCAGCAGTGCCTGAACGGCCGCCGAGCAGGCCAAGTTTTGTATTTGAATTACTCTCTAAAAATCATTTATTTCAATTTCAACTTCAAATACGTTTATTTCCATTATAATCTATGAAAAAAATACAGAATATGATATGATTCAAATAGTCGAACCCTCCATAAAATATTGGCAGCAAGTTTGTGCATAAAAATTGGTGTTCACATTCACTTGAAGATCCGTCCAAGTAGTTGACATGTCTGCCTACTCGTGAGACTCCAGAAGTACCATTAGTGTTAAGAGACTAATGTACACAAAGTACCACATCTTATTTGAAAATAATGCTGCAGTGATTGTAGCAAACCGAAAATAAGTGATAAATTATACTGACATGGTCTACTTCCAAGAAAATAAGTAATTGGTTTATACGATTGAATCTTAATTGAAATTGAAGACAAGGAGTAAAACAAGAAAAAAACATCAAATTAAGGATTCAATACAAAAATAAACTGTTTACAGGAAGGTGGCGGAAAATAAGAGAGAGGCTGCACAAAACTGACAGAACTGCTGAAGCCTGAACTAGAAATGATATAAAAGAAGGTGAAGACAAATAGACAAGTTATAAAGGCATCATTTAACAATGTTTCTATTCTTAAACAGAGCATACAATCATAATCCCTCCATGATGTATGTAAATATGTATGTATGTATGTATGTATGTATGTATGTATGTATGTATGTATGTATGTATGTATGTATGTATGTATGTATGTATGTATTTTCCGTATATACAAACGCCTGGATAGCCCGTATTCAGAGGTGCCTCGTTGACACCACTCCACGGGGTCAAGATAATTATGTTAAAAAGAACCATAATATTACACAACGATCAAACCGGCGATCAAAACAGACGATAATAGTTCACAACATCTAACTTAAAGTGATTACAGTGTTAACAGAAACATCAAATTTTGTAAAGGCCTTGCGTGATACCCCCTCTAAAAAGATACCCCGCTTACATATTCTTGGAAAATGAAATGATTTATATTATCATTACTATAAACATACTGATTATACCAAAATTATTTGATATAAGCGCTGTGACAACATCTAGATGAAGCCAGCCCCCCCCCCCAAAAAAAAAAAAAAAAAAAATCCTACTTCAAAATGATCATTTAGCACTTGAAACGTGATAAGTACCCATTTCTGCCATACTCATTATCCCATAGACTGTTGTGTTACTAAACAGTCCAATGCGTTAATCGTATGTGATATTTATGCATACACATCTCACAGTGGCAGCATAACTTTCCAAAGTTTTGTATTCTACGGTGTTGATTTGTCCGTTGAGGCGCTGTATGTAACTATGATATCAAAGTTTGACGTATTTATTTATAATTGAGCTTTCACTTTGTCAATCAACGTCTTTGAATTTCTCTGCAAACCATTCATTAATTTCAATTATATATCAGTTCCTACAGGGGGCTTAAGAATATTAATAAGCTCAGACATAGCAATGATTCTCTAGTATTTGTAACCAAGTAAACAGTGGCATAGCCATTACCTAGCATAGCCTGATGGTATAGTGCCGCTGACAGGATATCTGTAGGCTTCAAGTCCTAGTTGGGTCACTCTTTTTTCTGAATCATTCAAATAAAAGATCAATCATTTTTTAGATGAACAGAAGACCTTCTTGACAATGTCTTTGAGGTAAACCCTATGAACTCCCCAAATCAGCCTACCACCAAATTATACCATGAAATGGTGATTATAACTCCTTTTTGGGTTATACACCACTCAGTTCGAGATGAGTGATCCCCATGAGGAGTGAAATGACCCATTTTCAATAAAATTCGATCTGAGTTCTCTCTTTGGATTTTCTTTTCATAAATTCACCATTTAGGAGTGTGATTTGCACTTCGTTTTAGTGAAAAGGGGGACACCTATAATGTATAAAATATACCAATATCTCTAACCATTTTCATTAAACCCTTTCTTGTCATTACACTTTAGGCCTATTGCGAAATGTGTTTCTCGATCTATTGCTGTAGTAAAACAATATCAAATTCTAAACTATTAATCTTTGCCGTTGGGTTTGACTACCTGTGTCAATGTGCGAGCGAGCAAAGACAGTGAGAAAACTGTAATGCCTATGAGACTGCACGGTGTCCAATAACATCTTGTAAAAAGGGGGAATGGTTCTGAAATGATTTTAACACAGTCTAAGAATGAGAGACTGAAAAGAACTTCAAACAACTATATCAAATATTAATGCAAGCTAGCGTACCGAGCGAACTATAGATATTAAAGTAACTTGCTCTAAGACAGTCGTTTCAAATTAGGGACACAATCATAGAAGAAGAAAAGGGGACACTTTAAAGAACACACATGACATTTGTCAGAAAAGCGAAGAAACAGGTATGTGTCATATCCAAACAAACAAATATCAGATGATGAAACATGCGATATTTTTGTGGCACTCGCTAGAGGATGAGATAACAATAAATAATAATAATAACGTCTTATTTACCCAGGGTAGCCACTTCAGTCACGGGACGGTCGTCTACTGCTTTACCCTGTACCAGCGCCCGCTAACATACAATGTTAATTTACCTCTCTGTTCTAGGGCATGCGGGGCCCTGCTAAGAACGCGGATATTAAACATATTAGAGTATGGCCCCGGCCGGGGCTCGAACCCGCGACCTTCCGGACCAGAAGCGGACGCTCTACCACTGAGCCAATTCGCCCGGTTAATGATGAGAATGGAAAAGCGCGTTGTTATAAAGGAAGATGAGCTCTTATCAGTAGGAATAGTGGTACTTCTGAGAAAAGAAATGAGCCTGTGTCAAATGAATTTAAGGGGTACTATTCAGATATTTAACACGGTTATCATCAGAGACCCACATACCACTTAGCAAAAGGTGGAAGCGGCAGTTAACTTAGGACGGGCGCCTCTAAAATCCGAATACAGGTCATTGCCACAGGTGAGGATTATCATGGGTTAGAAGGCGTAATTTTTATATCTGAGAAGGGAACCTTGGGAATAAAAATGGGCACTCGGTCCAATGGATCATTTTGATGCAAATGGTTTAGAAGCTCAATAACTAATATGCATATGCATATGCATATCCATAATTCATACTTAAAGTGACAAATGTCTACAAAAAACAAATTTTATATGACAGTATTCCCCATAAAGAGGGACTTCAGGTTACTATTGTCAGTTTGTCACCAAAATCTAAATTAAGCACAATTTGTACCAAAACTGTTCATTTTCATATAATTATCAATAATTAATAAAGTACAAAATATATCATGTATTTGGAAATGCATTCTTGTAGACTACATCATAAATAATAATAATAATAATAATAATAATAATAATAATAATAATAATAATAATAATAATAATAATAATAATAATAATAATAATAAATGTAATAATAATAATAATAATAATAATAATAATAATAATAATAATAATAATAATAATAACAACAACAAAAACAACAACAACAACAACTTTTATTTACCCAGGGTTGCCACTTCAGTCAAATAGACTGTTCTACCAGCGGGCCCTGCATAACATAAATGTTACCCTTCTCTGTTATAGAATGCCGAGTGCCTGGCTAGAAAGCAGAAGTTACCATTTTTAAAAGTCTTTGGTATGACCCGGCCGGGGCTCGAATCCACGACCTTCCGGACGTGAGGCGGACGCTGTAACCAACTAGGCCATCACACCGGTGATCAAGTTCAAACATGTGGAATTTCGTTGCAATGGGACACTCGACAATCAAGATAGGAGAGCCCTTAGCTTCCGGAGTCCAAAATATTCTAATTCTTTTAGAGTTAAAATGCGTTTTGTAATGTGCAGGTTTCTAAGAAAATATCACCAACCTCTCATTGTAGAGTCACCATTCAAGTAGATTGATAGATTATCTCGTCCTTCACTTGACGCGAAGGTGCTGCTATGACATGGCGGCCCTTAAGTGGGTCTTCAAAGCTTCTCATCAGAATCAAAAACAAAAATCTGAAGGATATTTACCTATCTTTCAATTCTAAATGGATTTATAACGTTACAAAACTGTGTCGATCCCACTGATGGTTCTATTTGCAGGGTAAAAAGGGTCGTAGGTTTACACATCTCAAAAGTATTTAAATCTTGCTATACAAAATATTATTCTCTCTTAATATCTTACAATGAAAATAAATCGAACCAATCGCGATCAGAAATAAACCAAAGCTGGATTGAAAATGTAAATTGCTTTCTAAACGTATGTTATAGATTGCTCTCTGATTTGATATCAAACGAATTTGGGGAAGTGGCGTTATTTTTAGTTTTGGACTCTTGTCTGTCAAACACTCTGGGTCAAACAGGTCAACGTCTAGAATGTATAAAATAAAGGCCTTAACTGCATCGTTACATTACCAATCAGCTTAACTATTTTGTACTCACATTTACGCGTCTAGCTCTACACGACGTCCCTTTGCTGTAAGGTGCAGATTTTGACTCTCCAACAGACAGGCAGGTATTTAGGATTTCAATGAATGTCTTGTGAATATCCATCATGTTGTATACACATAGAGCAGACACGCCGTCTAAAACAGCACTGTCAAAATATAGAGTATACATAAATTCGGTGATATTTGAGACAGACCGGCAGTTCAGACTACAGTTTGTGTTTGGCGAAGACTGATTTAAGTCTTCGTAAATCAAAAAATTTAATTTCTGAATTAAGAGGTTTGATTCTCCATGTTTTCTTGAACATCTCAACTCCATCTCTGTATATGAAGCAAAGTCTTTGGCGTCATTGCAAACTCGACCCAAGAAGGATTTATTAGTACGTTCATTCTCGGATTTCCTGTTCTGTGCAAAGTATACAAAGTCTCCATGTATACCAACACTGGTGAAAGAAATTGTATGTGATCCGTCAGGAGCTAATGCATTACGATACTTGGACTCGGACGTTTCTCCCTCCAACTCGCAGAAGTCAATTGTTCTGGACAATTGTCGTCGAGCAAGGACAGATCTGTCAGCCCTTCCAGCAACATACAACAATGGTTCTTTCTCTCGACGATCAGTAACCAATCCAATAGTCTCTGGTGAAACGACGGACAGACTACATTCCTGTAGGATAGAGGTGATGTTGGCAGACTGTCGAAGTTGACAGCCCCCGTTTCCTCCTCCACAAGTAAGGACGTCCCCACGCGTGGTCGTCTTGATGAGGTGGACATCCTGCGGACATCCTTCGAAGTCGTGGTCGAGTATCGAACAGCATGTTGATTCCACGGTAGAGAGGTCATCACCATTGATACGATGAAGACCACCTGTGGAAGCCACGTAGACATCTCCGGTAGACGGACTGGTGGCAAAGTGCGTCAAACCATCATCCGAACACACGTTCGTAAAGGACTCTCCCCGAGAAGGAAGGGTTTTCTGATATAGAAATATCAGTGAGACGACGTACTTCAATGTAACCAGAGAAAACCTCATCCTTGGAAAGGGGGAAAAAACTGCGGAAAGAATGGAAATAACACGATACGTTTGATTCAGAGGAGTTTTTTGCTTGCCGATAAACAATTCGAACCCTGAAGCATTTAGAATTCAATTAACTCAATTAAGTTCATTCTTAAGTTGTTGATACTGCTTCGAAGAAGCGTGTATGAACATGGCGAGAAGCTTACTTTTTACTTGTTGTGTTGAACGTAAGGATAATTGTCTGTCTTTTATCGTGATTGTCGTCCTTGCTGTACCACTTCACAGGTCGAAATAAACAGGAAATTGGCGTGGTTTCAGTCATGAAACATAATCAAATTGACAATTATCTATATACAAGAGAGAAAAAAACTATTTTTGTAATCTCTTGCATTCGCTATGTTACAGAACTCGACTAATGGAAAGCGAAAATTGAATTCTGAAGAAGGCATGTCACTTTTACACGAACATCGTTCTTTTAATTAGAATTAGAGCCTGTTTCTTGAATGAAAAGATATCTGTCGTCGCATGTAACTTCCTCTTCGTATGTACAGTATCAACAATGGTAATATAATAATCTGAGGGTGATTTGAATCTAATAAACAGAGTAATTACTTTGCATACGGTCCTTCAACCATTCAAAGAAATGAAATCCACACATCTATGTGTACCCAGTGAATGCAGAAAAGTAACGCAAAGAAAACGATGAACATATTAGTTATGAATTGCTGTGTATTGGATTCCATCAATTTTTGTGAATGGTATAGGTCGAGTTCCCATTAATTTTCTACACAGATTTTTCACTCGATGTCATTTTTTGATATGTCAATGGAGTAGATGCTTACAGAAAAGCACGCAGATTAATTAATTCTCAACAGATTTAAATAATAAGGTACATGAAACAGCATTTTCAACAAATATGTGAAAATTCGTGTACAGAACAAAATGGGACGTTGTCCACATATTCATTACAGAAACTGGTGAAGTTTGCTGGTTGAGAATGTCATAATATTCAATTAAGGACCGATCGAATTTTCTCATAGTTTTTACAATTTCACTTTATTTTATTTTTTTAATTTGCTACTGCATTCATGCACAATCTAAATAATTTGCCAACAATATAGACCTGCCCTACTACATAAGTGGGTAAATAAAATGTACCGCATTGTGGGGATAATGTTTGTTTGGTAAACATAAAGAGTGTCAGTTATATAAGATGAAAATACATATAGGACCTTAAAATGTTAACTATCGACGATGCATTTGACCTGCTTATAAAATGATTGTCTACCATATGTTAGGCCTATTTAAAGGCAGTGGATCTCATTTGCAAACATCCCCGCAGACCAGGAAAAGATAATCCATGCCCTTAGGCTATTGATGAAGGGCATGTCTGTGAAATCTGGGGGTCAGTGATTGCCTAGAATTTGAAAAATACAAAAGAAAATCAATAGCCGTTTAGTGTACGTTCTATGTTAGGATTTTTTTCTAACGGTCACTATAATTCCACTAAAACTGAGTTTCTAGCTCCTGTATTTTGCTAAAAGTTCCCAGATGGCATCTTCTTCTAAATGACATTGTATTTAAACAATGTTAATTTTTAGGCATGCAAAAGAGATCCCCTGCCTTTAAACTTCACATAGCTTTATCGAGTTCAAATTTATGTTAAAACTGTCGATAATTTTTAATTAATCAATCAATTGTGTCATGATTTTACCTTTGTATACTTGTGCTTAAAAAAAAACATATTCATGTAAATTATGTACAATTGAGCGGTATTAGCTGCCAGATATGACCTAAATAAAACCATATTGGATTGAATTGAAGTGCATAAACATGCAATGCACTATAACTAAACTGCATGTCTCTCAAACGTTTAGTGGCAGACTGCGAAAGCTTTATACATGTTTGGAGTTTGGCATTATTCTTTTCGGTTCAACTTTTTCAGGGGTCAGAGATAATAAAAACATTAAAGCTGAGTAAGAACTTCTGGAAGACGGACACATTGCAAATGTCCTTTATGATTGTGTTTGGTCGTTTTGTTGACACAATTTTAAGGTATAAGGAGCTACGTGTTCCTCCTGTGGTGAAATTTGTAAACATTTAGTCGTAAGACTCTCTTTTGTTTCATGAAAATGTAAAAATCACATGAAGTCATCAACATACTTTGAATTTTATTTGGGGGTCCAGTGTCCCACAAAGCTCCATCTGTACACGCTAATAAATATCAAACAAACATTATACAACTAAAGGAGGTAGGGTGAGAAGGAAATCATACTAAATTATGTGGAGAAATGACTGCACAAATTCAAAGGCACAGCATAAATTGGACACGCAAAATACTCAGGAATAAGAAAACTCAGGAAACAACAAACAGGAATAAGAAAGATAGTACTGTAAAGACACATAGGCAGGAATTAATAGAAAGACATTTCGACAGACAGACAGACAGACAGACAGACAGGCATACAAGAGAGACGAGAGAAAAACAAACAGCTATAACTTCTAGCTTCTTTTCCTCTCATAAAAACAACCATCAATCTAATGTAATCACATTCTGTGGATGCCTTTGCTCTAAATAAAACAAACCAAACAACACAAAAACACTTGGATTACAATATGAGATATTTCAGATATTTGAAGTGGTCTTACTCCCTAAACAAGCTTGTAACTTTCTGTCTGATGTCGTAAAGTACGAGGGTAGGCTGAAGAGTTCATAGCCTGGTTAATTATGAGTTGTGCTACAACAATGAAACTAGTTGTGTATCAAATTCAACCTTCTTTGATACTAACTGCATTGTTTCTTTTCAGATATCATTTCATGTTTTTCTGATAGAAATGATTTAAAATTGGCGGTTGAGGGTTCTGAAAATGGTCATTTTTCACACATTTTTCATGGCAAAGATTTGCCTAAACAGACATGTGTCACTGTTAAAAAAATCCACACAACGTGGTTATTACTGTCGAGAATGCAACTCCAGTAAGTTGTTGGCTTCAAATGTGGCAGAGACACAATTAAGAAAGAATCTCAGAGGAGCCTGGAAAGCGCCCAGAAAGATGACTCCTGTCTGGAAGGGCAAGTCTCTGCCATTAAAACATCTGTCAAAATGACCATTGACAAAAACCTCAACTGCCAATGTGGAATCATTGGTAAAAGAAAAATAAGAAAAGGTATCTGAAAAACAAACAAACAATCAATGCAGTTATTATTAGAAAAGGTTGAATTTAGCATATGACTAGTTTCATTGCTGTAAAATACCTTCTTCTTAGTCAGGCTAGGAACTTTTCAGCTTACCCTTGTAGGACCCTTCATTTTGGTATTTCCGCTCATACTCGAGGAAGTAAATTTCTGTCCTGGTTTGAAATCACATTTGTCAAATGTAGTTGATTGTGGCATGATGAATCTTTGAATTTGTATGAAGGGCTTGATGACCCGTCATCAAAAGTACATAAATCTTTTCGTGTATAAATGTTTTTTGTACTTCCTCACTCGTTCGCACGAACTTAAACACGCAGTTTTGAGAGCCTTTCAAAAGTGAAATCAAAAGCACTTACTAGATATTGTGATGAGGTTATTATTCTGCCCATGCCTCTAGCCGATATTTTAAAAATAACATTGTGGAGTTTCATTTAAGAAAAAGAATTGCAAAACTGTGATATCTAATCTTCATAGTAGTGCTTAAAGGGACAAATATATAAATACCCTAGAATACAAAAGTTTGGAAAGTTATGCTGCCATTGGCAAGATATGCATGAACGAACGTCACCCATGAATTTCCACTGCAGTGGATAACAAAACAGCCTAGACCTACACACAGTAGATCTATGGGAGCAAATGGGCATGGTGAATCCAGTCAATCTGAGTACCGTAGATTTTCACTTTTTAAAGCACTAAGTATTCATTTGAAATTCATCTTTTTTTCAGGCTTTCATTTTTAGACCTTAGCAAAGACACTTAGAGCATGGAGGATTAGGCCTATGTAGCTCACAATTCAAAAGCTATGGTCATTGTTAGACTGTGCGTTTAATACCAACGTATAAATACATGTATATAACACTAAATCAAATTCACAATATCTTTACATGTCTATACAGTAGAGTAGATGTAGATAGCGCACCCAAAAGCCACCATATTCTACGTCCTGGCGAATTAGCAGCTGCTGACACACGTAGACAACATTTTACGCGAAAGCACGCACACACGTACATATGCTCGCACACACACACACACACACACACACACACACACACACACACACACACACACACACACACACACACACACACACACACACACACACACACACACACACACACACACACACACACACACACACACACACACACACACACACACACACACACACACACACACACACACACACACACACACACACACACACACACACACACACACACACACACACACACACACACACACACACACACACACACACATATACACACAAACATACGCAAATATACACGCATACACAAACGTACACAAAAAATTACATTTAAACATGTTCATGATAAAAAAATAGGACCAATT
>JZLH01S0202707.1:1036-14608 GCA_001188425.1 Eucidaris tribuloides
TGTAATAAGTAATAATTGGGTGGCCATTTCGATGATAGAAATTTTGCAATACACAGTCTATGCCATGGGGGAAACTTATAATTGTCTGCTCAGCTCGATTTTACTTTTTTTTGAGGCACTTAATGACATTTATATATCTGTGGATTTTTTTCAAGGGGGCTCGGCATTTTTAGACTTTTTCAAAAGACACTACTTTAGCATTTGGAATCATGTATTCACAATTTTGAAATAAGAAATATAGTTATATTTTTCATTAAATCGACACCATGTGTTGTATGCCATTGTGTGGACTGTGTATGTGTGAGGTGTGTGTGTGTGTGTGTGTGTGTGTGTGTGTGTGTGTGCTGTGTGTGTGTGTGTGTGTGGTGTGTGTGTGTGTGTGTGTGTGTGTGTGTGTTGTGTGTGGTGTGTTTATGTGTGTGAGCGAGAAGGGTAAAATTAAATGAATTCATTGATGGGGTTAAAATTTAATCAAGCAAAATAATTGGAAAGGTTGTTTCTCCGCTGATTGACTACTCTTGTGAAAATGTAATTGATCCGTCAAGTCATGCAGAGTGAGCACGGCATATCAAAGGCAAATGTCATCTTTTCAAAGTCAAAGGGTCATTTTGGGAGATTGTGTGCAGGATTTTGACAATTTCTGTTTCTGGTGAAATGAAAGCGGGGGCTATCTTATATAATAATCATTCTATTGTTTGATCCCCTAAATATTCTCCTGGCACTTTTCTCATGTTTACGCTTCGATGGCGAGAGTCAATTAAAAAAATCATCCATCCTTCCTCCAATTTTGAACAGTTAAACGCAAAAGTTTATTGAAAAAAAATGAAATCCAATAATTTTCATTTCAGGCAAATGTAATCTTTACATTTGTACGACTAACAATGTCATGCTTGAGTGAGCAGCATTTTATAAAGGGAAAAATACATATATTTTGCGCATATGAGAATGACTCCTTGACTTTGAAAAGTGGTATTTTTCCTTTGAACGGGCATGCTCACTCATGTATTGCTTGAGAGGGCAGTCAGGCATTTTCACACAGAAAGGTAGTCGGGAGTGTAGAAATACCCGCTGCCAATTATTATTTTTAAAACTCATTTTGTGAAAAAGTTATGGTAGTTTGAAAAGGGGGTAGTTACTTGTTTGTTGTGTTTATTTATTTCGAAAACACATTAATTTACAGTTGGCTGTGCATAACCACCTGATATGTGTTTAAATGCTCGTTTAAATATGTAATTTTCATTACAACCAAACTTCTGTAATTATAGTCATAATTAGTGAAATCGACTTCATTCCTTCTTCTACCTAGCCGTCTAGCATAAGCGATCTAATTATTATGGCTCAGCTCTAATATCGTTACCGACCATTGACTTGCATGTGTTAACATTTTCGACGCGGTTTGAGCTGCGCGACTAAGTTAAAATGCAGTGGCGTCGCTGACGCCAAGTTTCATAGCGCTGCGTATTACGCAGTCACTTGGCGCGTACGATCGTTTAGATGAGGTAAAAAAGGTCCCCCCGAAATACGGAGAGTTGGGCATATCCTGCTACGCTAGTAGGGCAGCTAATATTAATCCTTGGTACATTAATACTATGTTGCTAAAAATTCTCGACCTGAGAAATCTCGTAATTTATGTTGATCGATGATATATCGATGGCTGAACGATATATCGCGGATTGGCCAATGAAATGCTGGGAAAAAGACGTCATTCTGCAACAAGCTTCATGTTTCTACGGCTACGTTACATGGAGAACCACGTTCTTCAAGACGAGCCCGACGAGCCTTTATTGTGACAAACATTACGGATTTCCGTTCATATGGTTGACACAGGCAACTCCAAATATGAAGTTATATCATGGTAATGGACGGATTTATTCATTTCTGTGGTAATGTATTGCTTTGTAATAGTTATTCAGTCAATTTAGTCGTGTCTAGCCGTGTCTGTGACTGTGTGTACACCTGTTGTGAATGTTTCTATGTACGCTGTGTGTAGGTGGGTCCGGCCCGGGATTAAGCGTGTGATACAAAGCCTATCGCGCACAATTTATTGATTGGTCATGCATGTACAGTAAACACTGCTGCTGTCAGCATTAACCCCATATCATAATGTGTGAAATCCTTTGCACTCGCAGCGCAGTGCAGACCTCGAGCACAAGTCGCTGTGCAGCTCTTAACTAAGCATTATAGAAACTTATCACTTGACTCGTGTGATTAGAAAATAAGTGAATAAAAAATTAAAAGATGAAGTGAAAGTATACAAAGTGTAACTTAGTGTTCCTGCATAATAGCTTTGGCTATAGCGTAGTCTATTTTAAAATTACATAAGTTCATATGTTTACAGTGTTTTATAATTTTATTCTCTATAACGTTGGAGTATTGTCAGATATATTTGTAGACACGTTCAATTGTAGACCGACAGTGTCTGTCCGTTTTCTTCTGGGACTTCTCATTTAACGGTATTTTTGATATTTATTTAGGTCACTCCCCTCATACAACAGACAGACGGGTATACGGCACATTTTAGTGCGAGTGATTTCACAAGAATAGTGCAAGATTGGAACTAAGGTTGTTGGGCAAATTCCAGGGCCAAAACTGCCTGTTTTTGCCCACCGAGGTCATCAAGGATAATTAGCATCACGCATAAAGACATTTTGGACTTACTTATTTCACCCATTGAAGTAATTTAACGGCTTCTTTTGTTCCAAACATGGGATTCAAGGTGTTTGTTGACTGCAAACTGAATGAAGTGCACGCGCGCAATGCTACGGACTACGATATATCGCTTTCGGCATAGTATAGTACGAAGCATGAACGGACCACGCTGCGCCGAGAGCCGAAAACGTACTATACTATGCCAAAAGCGATATATCGTAGTCCATAGATCATTGCGCGCGCGCGCACTTCATTCAGTTTGCAGTCAACAAACACCTTGAATTCCATATGTTTGAAACAAAAGAAGCCATTAAATTACTTCAATGAGTGAAATAAGTAAGTCAAAAATGTCTTTATACATGATGTTAATTATCCTTTTGAGGTGTTAAGACCTCGGTGGGCAAAAACAAGCAGTTTTGGCCCTGGAATTTGCCTGACAACCTTAGTTCCAATCTTGCACTACGCACGTGAAATCAGGCGCACTAAAATGTGCTGTATACCCGTCTGTCCGGACTGAACTAAATAAATGTCAAAAATACCATTAAATGAGAAGTCCCCGAAGAAAAAATTTTTATGGCTCACTGTGTTAATGTAACAAGTTTTTAAATCTGTGTAAAGTATACCAACAGATAATTGTACATTTTCCCTTTTTAGCTCACCTGAGCCAAAGGCTCAAGTGAGCTATCCTATTGCGATCGCTTTTCGTCCGTCGTTCGTCGTGCGTCGTGCGTAAACTTATACACATTTTCAGCTTCTTCTTCAAAATGCATGATTGGATTTGGCCCAAACTTGGCAGGAATGATCCTTAGGGGGTGGGGATTCAAGGGTCCTCAAATGGTACACCTGGCCCCCCTGGGGGCCCAGGGGCAGGGCCCTAAAGGGCCAAAAGTAGGTAGTTTTCAAACATGTTCTTCTCTAGATCTAGAAATAGTTGAGTTAAGCCACTTTGTGTGTAGATACCTCTATATGTGCTGAATTAATGTTCCTCATGACAATGCCCAGGGTGGCCCCGTTTGGCCCCTAGGGGGGGGGGCAAAAGTTTGGGGTAGGGCCCTATGGGAATAATTCACATTTACATCAATGGATTTAGACCAAACTTGGTGGGAATGATCTTTAGGGGGAGGGGATAGAGGGTTCCTGGAATGGTACACCAGGCCCCCCTGGGGGCCCAGGGGGCAGGGCCCATAAGGGTCCAAACTAGGTAACTTTCTAACCACAAGCCCATTTGTAACCAAACTTGGGTGGTAGATGTGTATCAGGGACCTCAATGGTATTTGGGGATCAAAGGTCACATATGTAGGTCAAAGGTCAAATGAAGTCAAATGATAGAATATACCTGCAAGTTTCTTCTTTGGTTGGTATTGGCCCATTTGAGACTAACCTGGATGGTAGATGATACATGTATAGTGACCTCAATGTTAAATTGGGGTCAAGGTCACATACATGTAAGTAGGTCAAAGGTCAAATGTTAAGATACTAGGGTGTTTTTTTTATGGGTACCATAGAGAATTTGTGAGACCTCAGATGAAAATCGTGCCCCCCGGGACTCTTGTTTTATAGTGAAACCAAATGTCAGATTTGAGTGTTAGAAAATGTGTGTATCTGTAATCACCCTTGTAGATTTTAACAATTTGTTTGCCTTGGGATGTTCTGAAAGCATGATATTTCAAATATAATAAATTGGACAATCCATAATTACTTGAGTTTTAATTGAATATCTTGTTCATTTCTATTTCTTCACACATAGTTTTCGTTATTTTTGGTTTACCACAGGCAAACAACAAGGAACAAAAGCAACAGCAATGGTGACTTTAAAGGAGACATGTACTGACTGAATACCTAAAGTTTTCATAATATAAGGAACCATGGCTGTCCGCAGAAAACCCTCGGGACACGTCTTCCACATGATCCTTCTTCTGGTTGCAATGATTGCTGCATTTCTTGGGCCTTCACCCGTCTCTGCAAGCGTTGAAACCGTCCTCGTAAACTCCTCGACGGTGCAGACGATGTCGCTTGAGTTGGATCCAATCGACGACAGTTTAGGAAACAGAACCGTGTTTCTGGGAGAACAACTCACAGCCACTTTTACAGTCATATTTTTCGACAATTACACCTTTACAAACTGCAGCTTGAGTGTCCACTTTCCACTGGAATTCATTGTACAGGATGGTGACAATGCCTCTGTATCGGTTGGGGATAACGTAAATGCTGAAAAACAAAACGTTTCCATCCAAGGAGATGTCCTCATTCTTACACTTGGAGATGTCCAAAGTAAAAATGTAACATTCAATTCTACTGAAAACAATACTGTAATTCTTGCTTTTAATGTCTTCTTGCATGAGCCATTGGAATATGTAGACATTCCTTTTTATTTTACGGCTGAAATAAATTTGATTCCAAATGAGGAAAATGTGACTACATATAGTATTCCAAATACAGTTGAATTTGCCGGTCCCGGCATAAGAACGTCGCTGTCTAATTCAGGTTTTGGCACCGATGATACACGGATCATCCCAGATCGTGCGTCTACATCAATGTTTTTTATGGATCTGCCTCCTGCCAATTTGACCAATGTTATTGTAATTCTAGGTGAGTAAAGGATGTTAAAAATCAATCATCTTTTTTTGTGTAGTGAATTTGATAAATTTTGAAGAGGACACACCCTTTGTAATTTATAGGATATAAGCTATAACTTAATGATTGAAATTTAAGTCACATTAATTATCATACACATTGGCAGAGGTTGAATTTAGTAACTAACTGAAGTATCAATACCCATGATAATGCTGCAACAAAAATATCTATAGATCTTGAGACGTTAACTGTCATTTTGTGTTTAAGATTGCAATGCAGCAAAGATTGTAAGATCTGTTGAAAAAGATCAGATTTATTTTATTTAAATTATTGATTATCTTATTTTATTTTTTTAAATAATCTAAGTCGGATAAGTGGTAGATTTGATAGAATTGTAATTAATCCCAAGCCATCATTTCAAACACACTTTTGATTTTTCTTTATTTTTTCACACCATTTTTGTTATCTGACAAATTTCTTATGCATTCCTTTTTGTTTTTATGTAAATCCCCCCCCCCCCAATGTAGCATACATATATGATTCTCCATATCATTTGTTGAAGTTTAGGATGCGTCTGCCAATTTCACTGTTACAGTGTAGTTCGGTAGGAATATGTTATATATATATTTTTTCTCAACAGAATTATATTTCTGAAATACTGTCTCTGAACTTGATAATGCCTGTAATGTTAGTATTGCAGGAATCATCATCCATCAATTTCTCTTTTCTTTTTTGTTTCATTGACCAGAATTCATTTCCAGCGACGTTCCTGATCTGCAAGTGGATTTCATGCGAGCCACTGTCACTCCGGCATCCAATGACAGCCAGGTTGTATTTTCAGATCCAGCAAACACGGACATCACTCAATTCAACGAGACAAGCAACGTGGTCACCACGCAAAGTCGACGGAGACGGAATGTTGGGCTGGTCGGGTGTGTCACTTTGAATTGGAGGATCGGTGACGTCTTCAATGTGGGTGATGGGTTGGAAACACTCAATTTTCAGGTAAACTTGCAGAAATAACATTTGACTAGGTAGGGATGGTGATTTTTCTGTGATAGCGGAAAATGGATGGAATTTCTGGAATGTGAGTTTTCAAATGGAATCATGGAAAACCTTTTTTCTCTCCAAATGTTTACTTTTTGAAAGAAAAAAAAACATTTTAAACACAATTTAGACAAATTTTGACGAAAAAAAAGTTCACAAATGGCACCAAAACAATGTACATAATATGTTAAAATTTCAATGTAAATGGAATTGTCACTTTTTCATATATATAACGTCTATCAGAATTTCCATTTTTTTTCAGGCAAGTTGAAATGGAATTCCAAACTTCGTTATTGGAAAAATGTTTGAAACAGAAAATCACTGTCAGTCCCTAATTATAGTGTAATATAGAAAAAGATGTTTTTCTTTTGAATCAAGTTAGTCGTTTGTTTCAGATATGAAATAGCTAGTAAAAATTTAAGTCCCAATAAGTACATAGAATTTACCTGTAAAAGCATAAGATTAGCATCTTGACACTTGATTACACCTTATCAGTGTGGAATGAGTACATAGATGATACATGCTGCATTATACAACATTGGCAGAATGAAACAAAACTTTAAACAACACAAAATAAAGCAAAGCAAAAGAAAATGCAATTGTTTTACACAGGGTAGGAATTAATTTTTATTTTTTAAGGGCGATTTTTAGAAAAGCCTTGGGGCTATTTTTGAAATTTGGGGGGCTATTTTGCTACCACTGGGGCTACTTTTTCGTTGCACATCAGAATTTGAAGAAGGCAATGAAAGATTGCCAATGTTTTAGCTGGTGCT
Source organism: Eucidaris tribuloides (assembly GCA_001188425.1). Taxonomy (NCBI): domain Eukaryota; kingdom Metazoa; phylum Echinodermata; class Echinoidea; order Cidaroida; family Cidaridae; genus Eucidaris; species Eucidaris tribuloides. Next base: position 8,080 of record JZLH01S0202707.1, read on the forward strand.
TCATCCATAAAAGCAACCATTTTTGTTTAAATGCCATAATAAAAAATAAATATGACATTTTGCGTAGCAAATATATGAGGGCAATTCTGAAGGAAATGGTCGCCTCAAAAAATTGGGTTTTGTGGATTTTAGGGGGCGATTTGGGCTTTGCCAAGGGCTAAAATCACCCGTCGCCCTGGGTTATTTCCTACGCTGGTCTTACATTTGCAATAGTAAAAGAAAGATATCATGATATAACTGAAAATTCTTTGAAACTGGATGGAAACTCTAGCTTTGCTACATTCCTCAATTTACACAGATCAGTAAATAGTACTGTATTTTTTTTTTTGGGGGGGGGGGTGTCTTTGATACATATACATGCAGCAAAGTAGCAGTGTGTGTGAGGTGTGTTTTTCTTTTTAAAGCCCAAGTATATTTTTGGTCAATCAGACAAAATTTTTGTCAATCTTTCACAAAGTATTCTATTGTCACCCCAGGCATCAGAAAACATCATCAAACCTTCTGAAAATTGTTTATACAGTGTACATGTAGTGACAAATTACGATTGTTAAATTAAAGGTGTATCGGTATGCAACCCGGGCACCGACCTTGAAAAGTAAACCGGTTATGAATCTGTTATTCCGGTTATTGAGAAGTATGTGTACAAAGTTCATAATAGCTCCTCTCGCTCAGCTCTCTAGTGCAAATGGAAGGTCATTTAGGACTCCCTGGGGGGAGACAACGTACTTGTGTATTTGGAATGGGTAGTATGCCATAGGTCAGTTTGGGGCAAGGTGTAATGGTCAGTCTTAGGAACATACATCTTCCGTAAGTAGTTTTTTTTCCTCCTTGTGAACTCTAGTACATAAGGTACACTGTAGTATGGCAAGTGCATGCTCACAGTGTTGTAACTCTTCATTTGTCAGTGGGGATTATCCAAACATCAACAGCAAATACAAATATTATGATGGACAATCTGTTTGTTTTAGGTTATTCGAAACTGATTCGGATATTAAAGTCGGTTTCCGGATAGTAAATAACCTTAAAGATACAACACAAGTTTAAGGAGAGATCTAGCGGTATGTACATGCTATGGGAAATGTCCGGGTCCCCCCCCCCCAACCCCCCCCCCCCCCCCGGAACATTTTACATTTTGAGTAATTTCTCAAAGATGGGAGTTTCAGAGCAAGCAATATCCGTTGATAGATTATAAAGGTGTATCTAAAAAAATTGCAAAGAATTCATGTTTTTACTATTTTATCAAAACTACCTTGGCTTTAATCCTCTTACTCAATATACCTGTATATACCCTTCTCATACATGTAGGTGTAGCAGGTTATTCACAGTCTTTGCCTTAAAGAAGTGTGCCTATTGTGGAAAAACTGGAAATTGAAAAAAAAAAACCACCTGAATTGAACCTGAAGTTTACTCTAAAAATGTGGCAAATAAAGAGTAAACAGGGGGATTTTTTTTAGACTCTTGCATCAATCAAGTAGCTGTGATGTAAATATATTGAGGTGGGGGGGGGGGGAGAGGCATCTTTGATATATGCAAGCAGCAAAGTAGTAGTGTGTATATTTTTGGTGTTTTGAGGTGTGTTTTTCTTTTGATATATAGTCAGATGTGAATTGAGACTAAATAGTAACAGTTTGGTTTTAGCCACTTTTTTTATTTAGTTAATTTTGAATAGTTTTATTGTATAATTTGATTTTGTATTCTGTTTTTGAAACTTTGGTTTGTTAATTTGTATTGTGTACTTGTGAAAAGTTGTGTTTTGAAGAATTGGGAATTAAAAGAAGTGATTGAACAAAAAACAACTACTAAGTACTATGTACTACTACTACTTCTGCTACTTCTGTTACTACTTATATTTCTACTCACAATACTACTTATAAAACTGCTACATCAACTTCTGTATGCATTCATAAATTGAGTGAATACTGAGATCATAAAATAGAGGGAGTTTTCATCATATATTCTCATGTTTCAAGAATAAAACAGATATACATTTAAAGCAGTATATAGTTTAGGTAAATAGTGAAAAATTATTTTCTCTGATTGTCTTTTTAAGAGTAACCTATGGTTCACTGATCAACCAAAACTATGCTTGGGCATTGGCTTATGACATTAAAGAATGCAGGATTTAAAAAAAAAAAGAAAAAAGAAAAGAAATTAAATCTGAAAGAACTAAGAGCGAAATCTTTTTAACATTGGAAGTGGGTAAAATTATGGTACTTGTACATGTAACTTCAATTTACATAGAAGGTACAGTGTACATATTTAAAAACATGCAGCAGCCATTAGCCAAAAAAATCTTCTTTGACATTTCCTTACAATAGTTACGGTGTGTACGTGTGTGCTAAAATGTAAGTATCTGTAAAAATAAAGCCATATAACAAGTATGCTCCTTTTAAAACATTAAGTCTCTAGAGCTCTAGTTTTGTGTAGAAAAAAAGTCATTAACATATCAATAAAAGTCAAACATTCTTGGGCATAAATCAAGTAGTCCATGACAAGTTGTCTCTGCCCCAGGATACCTGCCATCAATTATGGCATGTAGTTTGTGTAAAAGCAGTGTTACCATGGCAACCAAACCGCATATTCACTGACAGCCAAAGGCACTTCTCATCTCTGATTACAAGTTGTGATGTCACAAAGGATGATTTGTAGTGTCGCAATTTCGCATCACCAAGATTGGGTGCTCGACTGCGAAATTGCTGCTCTACTAAGCTGATGGCACTGTCTTAACACTTCATTAGTCAGATATCGCCTCTACCAAATTGCTCATATCAAAGAGCGTCCTACAGGCCTAGTGTAGGTGTGTTGCCATGGAAACTATTGTAAACAAATATTCTGATGATGTGCAATACCCAGTGGCCTCTAGAATGTATTGATTGGTTGTAAATTATATACTTGCAGTAGTGAGGGCAACTGCCTTTGTCGATACAAAAAAACAAAAACGTGTACTGTGCATACTTTCGCTTTGTCAGGGCTATTGGCTGCTTAATGCATGATTGATTAATTTACTAAGGGAATTATTGGTGTACATTGTTTTGTTGCTGAGGTTACTTTCCTTAATTTGTAACTTATTAAAAATAAAAGAGATTGTCAAGAATTGTATGAAATCATCAAATTCATAGATTTGTTCACACAGTTCTTGTACACATTACTGGTATAGTTTTGTCATAGAAAGAGTTTACTCGTGATTTTTAGGGGAACACAGGATTGACGAAATTTGTACACTGTGGACACATATAAAATGTCATTCTTTTAAAAATGAAATACAATTTAATGAAAACATACGTCAAGTGCATTTTGAAATAAATAACAATATCATTACCAAGGTTCAGTTCTGTGGAAATGATCGTCTTGCATTTGCTACCAGTTCTAATCAGTTGTAATTATGCAAACCAGCTTAAGTTGGTTTCATTTTTGTCAAGCCACTGCGGTGGAGTGATTCTCCATCCGTTCGCCGTCCATCTGTGTGTAATGCTTATGAAACTTGATTAACTTTGCAACCAGTTTCCCATTTGTAACCAAACTTGGATGGCAGATATCTTACCTCAATTTTAAAGGTCATGTATATACATGTAGGTCAAAGGTCAAATGAAATCATAAAATGTTAACATTTGTACACTCCTGTACATGTACCTGCAAGATTCTGCTCAACTTTCTAACCATAAGCCCATTTATAGCCAATCTTGGATGTAAGCTGCCTTACAGGGACATCAGTGTTAATTTTGTTTTTTTTTGGGGGGGGTGGGTGGGGGGGGGTTGGGTGTCAAATGGCATGTATGAAGGTCAAAGTTCAAATGAGATCAAATGTGAAGGTGCACTGTGATAGGTAAAGAGATATTATGGCTATCACCTTGTTCTATTTGGGTATGCTGAAAAAAAACTTTGTATATTTGTACCCTGATAATAAATTAAATTGAAATATGTACTTGATTGAATGAAATTTAAAGACCTGTGTAGATAGCATATTTCCTTATAATGTGTCTGAAATATATGCAGTAGTATTTGTGATAACGTTCATCAGTTGTTCTATTTTTATCATTTGTAAAATCTGTTTGTTTTATGTTTTCATTAATTTCCATCATATTCATAACCTACACACTACACTGAGCACTCTACATATGTAGACAATATTGTTGTCTACCTTTTTCTTTTCATTAGAACTATAAGAATCATTTTGAACAAGGTAGAGAGAAAAGTACTGTCTGTATTGAACACTTTGTGACAAATTGAATATGGCATACAAAGAATTAACAACTATTAACAAATGTTATTGTATGAACTTTGACATAATATACTATATGTTTCATTTCTAACACAGATAACTTTCATCATTAGCCAGACCAGCTCAATAGGAAATGGACATATGATCAGCTACCAGCTGGGCATGGAATTGAATGATGATTATGCCCCATTATCAATGCTGTATCTGGAAGTTGTTGCACCTGCTCTCACTGTGGACAAGACAATTGAAGTGGTAAGTATTCAAAGTGCTAATGAGGTAGTTAGATAGTCTATTAACCTGGAGGAGACTAGGACGTGATATTTTGGACTGGGCCGGGTCTATGAAAAATATTGAAATTAAATTGTCTCCAATGGTTTGAGAGGATTTTATATTACATGTAGTTCGAATACTTTGATCCAAATTTTTTCAAAGAGAATTAACAAAAGGACATAGGTTGGAAACTCACCCCCCCCCCATACACAAACATGTATACAACATACTTGTAAAATAATTGCACACGCTAGTTTTGTTCGGCATCATGCAGCTTCATTACCTTATACAGTCCACTACACACTCATACCATCTTTTTATTCTGTGCTCTTTATGCATGATGAGTACGATTCTAGTATGTATGGATGTACATGCTATACATGTAAGAACATTACAGCGATTCTGGGGCTCCAAATTTGATTTGAGCCACTGTTATTTGATTATCGTCTGACAGTTGTCAAGATGATGCTACGGGCATGTCATTTCTTCAGAGTAAGCGATGCTTTAATCCTCCTTATTACCATATTCCTCCCGGAGGCATTCTGAAAGTTGAGTACATATGAGGGAGTTGATGTCATCTGGGAAGCAGAAACGTGCATATGGGCTTATTCTTATGCAAAACATTAGTGCCATATTCGGACAGGAGTGCTGCATCGCATTCATTCTTAGATGCAGCGTAGGAAATAACCCAGGGCGACAGGCGATTTAGCCCTTGGCAAAGCCCAAATCACCCCATAAAATCCCCATAACCCAATTCTTTGCGGCAACCATTTCCTTCAGAATTGCCCTCAGATTTGCTACGAAAAATTTCACATTTACTTTTTTATTAATGTCATTGAAACAAAAATGAATTAAATGGTGGCTCTTATGGATGAAGCACCGGATAAAACATCAGCAATCTTACATTGCATTCTTCAAATTGTGATGTGCAACGAAAAAGTAGCCCCAGTGGTAGAAAAATAGCCCCCCAAAATTAAAAAAGTAACCACAAGGCTCTAATAAAAATTGCCCTTAAAAATTAAAAATTAATTCCTACCCTGCTTAGATGGTCTTTGGTTGACCCACAAGGGCAATGGCATCACATTCTTGACCCTCCCCCCCCAAAAAAAAATGTACTTATTCTGACAGTGTTATGCAAATATTGCACTTGATTAGAGTTAATTGTAGAATGCAAATTAAAGGGCAGTGACATGATTGGGAGAAATAAAAAATGCCTCTCGAACCGAACTGTTTCAAAGATATATCAACGGAAACACCAGCTGGAGTGTATCTCTTGGGTGGAAGGATTTATCTTAAGTTTATTTACTTAGGCTGAGTCAAGCATGAACATACTAGCATTTTGTTTCTCTTGAGGCTCAAGAGAATTACATCTGATAGACTGCTACACAACAGATTTGTCTGTCACAAGACATACTGATGGAAGGAATTTAGAATGAGTAAACTTTTGACCACCAAATTTTCACAATAGAATCCTTGCACAGTTTACTTGATTCTAGAATAGTTTCACCCCAAGTTGAGGACTACCCCCTTACCTTTAAACTTTGTTAAAAGAGAATGTGTAAATTATTGTCTATGTACATTATACAGTAATCTTTACATAACATTGTTGATTATAAATCTCACCAAAATTCAACAATAAATTAAATAGGGAGTAAAAAAATAGTCCGTGGCATTACAATATACAGATACATATTTGTTTTTTTCCCTCAAAATGTTACCCCATTGCCTCCGAGATTCTTAAAATTCTGATAGAGTTAACACAGGGCACATCCGGTTCCTGTAGCCAACAGGTTAATTCTGGCATTGATACAGTTTATCATCAATGAATATGAAGATGACATTTTGTAACAAACAATTCAAGTGTGTAAATATATACTAGTACCCGCATACATGTATAAAAATGCTTTATCAACACCAATTTGTACATTTTTATCCTTAAATTATTTTTTTCATCATGTAGTTGAACACAACAGAAGTGACAGGAGATTATACACTGCAGCACATGCGGTTCACGACCATTGTCACTCACACTCCGTCGTC